>OY284417.1:51063170-51243677 GCA_958301585.1 Merodon equestris | reverse complement strand
TACTATTACCAAATAATTAAAATTTACCAGAATGAACGACACTTTTTCGTGAAATACAACCATAAACAATCAAAGTCCTATTAACACGAAAACCTCGACGCGGTAACTATTGAAGATCATATCGATTACTAGACTACCTAGACTAAGATAAAACCCAACAAGTAATATTCACAACCAAACTCAGCTACTTACCAAACCCAATTAAAATAAATTACAAATTATACTAAACAACAATGTGGCCAAATACCTTAGTATGAACCTGGACAAGAAACTAACTTGGAAACATCAAATACAAAAGAAAAGAGCCAAATAAGACTAAAATATAAAGAACTGCTCTGGCTTCTGGAAAAAGAACTTCAAACTATCGACAAACAACGAGATTTGTTTTGAACAAGTCTATCATCAAACCTACCTGGATTTAGCCTTATCTCCGGGGCTTACTACCCCAATGACTTAAGAGAAACAGAGCCAGTGAATTGATAAGAGGGCCCATAAGGCGAATAACTTAAAAATTATCTAAATCTAAACAATGTGATAAGAAAATAGAAAAAAAAGCTACTTTATATTATATTATGTTTACTAGTCCCACATATGTCATATATAATGTTACAAACAGAAAAAAAAACAAAAAAGAGGACTAAGGACGATGGTTTCTTAGACTTAATGAAGTCCCCAATTCTAATTGTATAAACAAATACTAGATTTCTACCAGACGCAATCAATTGAAAAAACAAAAAAAAATAAAGGTACTCCAGCAGTCATCCGCTAACATATTTTTAACCCAGAAACCTTGATACCTTTCTTCATAGGACTTTATATCCTGATGAAGACGCTCGCCATATTCATTACTCGCGCCTCCCAGGTTTTCAGAAAAAAAATTGAATTGTGCTTACTCCCAATTTGTAATAATTAATTATAAAGTAGATAAAATTTCTTCATAATCTTCGTTTTATTGTTGCCCAAGAAATATGCAACTACTGCTTTGAAAGAATACCAAGCATCTTTTCCAATACTGGATAAGTGGCGGTCAAAATTGTTATTCTTCAATATTTTTTTAATTTGGGGACCTACAAAGATTCCTTCTTTAAATTTAGCATAAGAAAGTTTGGGTAAGACGTTTTTTAAATATTCTTTTTCTTCTTAGATGGCGTTACAGCTCACGGAGAGCCAGAGCTTTTTCAAGGCAAGTGTACTACGGGAGATTTTGCCAATACCCCGCCGAGGAGAGAAGACGCGTAATGAACATTCGATGGCGTTGATGTTATCGGGATCCGAACACGCTCATCGTGCGTCAGAGGCCGAAACACTACCCACTGCGCCACGGCGCTCTCGTTTTTTAAATATGCTTTTACATTTTTTTTTTTTATTAATCCTAATTTGATATGAAGTGGCGGTAGAAACACATTTTTCGGATCAATTAGAGGATTGTGTTTCATATTAATTTTGTTTGGTGTGTCCGTACAGGCCCTTATTTTTTTCTGATATAATGGTCCTTTCTAGCCCGACTATCCCATAAAAACAACAACGATATTTGGTCTAACCGCCCTGCAATCCAAGCAGTAATCTCACAACTTTCAAATCTCCGAAAACCTTCAAATTATGTTCTTTATATTTTATCAGTTTCACCAATGTGTCCATCGTCTGATACGATTCCCTACAATGTGCCACATGTCCAGTAGGACATACATATATTGCAAATATGTAATAAAACTGCTTTAAGACTAACTTTCGAAAATCTATGAACAAACGCCATTCTTTAGGATTGTAAGGGCCAGACTTAGGCTTGAAAAGACCGCAAACCTAAGTGCAATACACATATTCATCCTTTGATTCAAAATACTCAGCATAACGATCACTCTGATTACGGTAGACAGTTACTTGTGTATCAGAAGTTAACAAATTCCATTGCTGAAGGCGCGAAGCACGCAATTCCGACTTACTTTTTGAAAGCTGCAGGTCTCTCACAAGATCATTTAATTCATTCTGGGAGATCAAATGTGGTTCATTTTCTTGTGCTTGAACTATTTTGTTAAGCAAAAGTAACAATCTGTAGCGTGATTTGTTGGTTCTCCCCACATCATTGGAACTCTAATTTGCATTATGTTTTATTCCGTGCAGCCCAGTTAGTTAATATATAATATTGTTCATTGAAAGTTCGATGTCCGATTAATTAAACATACCCATTTTGTTATTTAAATAGTTTATGCTTCTTAAAACATCTCATTGCCTTGTAGCATTTTGTTCGCTCAATAAAAACAAACTAAAATTATGAAAATATGCTTCTACAATCTTCACATATTACTCCAGGAGCCAATTTTTTCAGTATTCATTACCGGAATTTGGAAGTATTGGAAATAAGCCTGTTTTACTGCTCCTGTAATTGGTTACTTCGTCTTTATTAAAATAATTTATAAAAATAAAACAGCAAAAGTTAATTGCACTAATTAAACACAAAAAAAAACCATTGATACTCCCGATACCCCGAATAAGATTGTTTCAAAACTTCTTGTGGGTATATGTTTTGAAAAAAAATTTACGTGATGAAAATATGTTACATAGAATTTTGTGATAAGACCATTAGAGAAATTACATAAGTTCGGTATAAATTTATGTTTGGGTAAACGAAAAAAGAAAAAAATTTAAAGTAGTGTAATTGGTCTTGCGTAATCGTATGGAGACCCTTAACAATCTTGTTTCAATGTCCATTGTTTGTTTTCTTTCTAGGACAACAATTCCGCTGAGATGGCAAGTGTTGCCGGTTCAGATACTGAGGATACCTTCTGTATGAATTCATCTGGATTAACTATGAAGCCGAATTAGGTAGAGTTTTAATAATCTTTCTTCAAAGCTTCAAAGCAAATCTTACTGCCAACTCGGATGTACAGAATTCAGGTCGAGGTATAGTTGTTGGGTGGATACATATAGCTGATTTGTCCCTTTGGGATGCCGAGGTGCTATATTTAGCTATTTTAGCAGATACTAATTGTATGGTTACCTAGGTGAGCCTAGGGACACATATACCACCATTAAACTGCCCAACAAGTGTGCATGCAAATCAGTGGGTTGACACGACTGGAGATCACCGGTGTTGTAAGAGTAAGATCAATCAAAAAAAAAAATAAAAAATCTGTAGCATGCCCGTGTCAAAAAGGAAGGGAAGAAAGAAAACGGTCAAACCGTAGCATTATGGAAAAGAACGCTAAAAGGAAAAGCACTACCCCGCCAGGCACTACTAATGGTCGTGATCCTGGGACGAGCAGCAATGCTCGGGTCAGAGCTATAGGATTTCCGGGGGATAGCAAAGTAATGCAACGGCGTAAGCCACATTTAAGAGTCGCGAGTTGGAACGTTGGAAGCATGAGTGGGCGCAACTATGAGCTTGAAGAAATGATGGTTAGAAGGCGAGTAGACATCCTGTGCGTACAAGAGACGAAATGGCGAAACACCGGTAATCGGGCACGTTTCTTGGACGTTAAAACAAAAGCCTACAAGATGTTTTACTATGGATTGGAACAAGGAAAAAACGGAATCGCCATCATCCTTGCGGCAGAGTTACTTGGCAACGTCTTAACCATTTCAAAGTCCAGTGACCGTTTGATGGCTCTCAAATTGGTGATGCATGGTGAGGTGTGGAACATCGTAAGCGCATATGCCCCTCAAGTAGGATGCGAACAAAAAGAAAAAGATGCGTTCTGGCTAGATTTCCACAACCTTGTCAAAATCATCCCAAAGGAAGAGCTTTTGTTTGTTGGGGGAGATTTAAACGGACATGTCGGGAAGACAAGCGAAGACTATGAAGGCTATCACGGAGGGCTGGGATACGGCACCAGGAACTCTTCAGGTGAAGATATCCTAAACATGTGCAAGTCGTACGGTCTTATAGTGCTAAATACCATGTTCGTCAAACAAAGCCGGCACCTGATCACTTATAGCAGCGGCGGAAATGAAACTCAAATAGACTATCATTTGGTATCCAGTTTCATGAAGCCACGAGCTAAAGATTGCAAAGTGATCCTGGGAGACGCGATCGCCCCTCAACACCGTCTCCTCCTGACTGAATTTTTTATGGATGCGAGAAAGAAGTCAAAGCAGCAAACGAAGGTGTCTGAGAGAATCAAGTGGTATAAGCTGGATAAAGGAAAAGGCGAAGCTTTTATTACCATCATGGAAAACTACCTCTCTTCCATTATCGATGAGGTCGGTAATGAGGAGTGCAGAGCACAAGACATGTGGGATTCCCTACAACAATCTGGCCTGGAGAAAGCCAAATCACTGCTCGGAACATCTAAAGGCCCCTGCCAACACGCAAAAGAAACCTGGTGGTGGACAGACGAAGCCAAAGCAGTGATACACGAAAAGAAAATGGCTTTCCAAGCTTGGTCAAAGTGCTCTTCTACTAATAGAGAGGAAAAAGCTCGCCGTGAAAAGGTATATAGATGTTGCAAAGGTATCGCGAAGAAAAAATGCGCCGAATTCAAAGCGAAAAGCATGGAAGGCCTCTATCAGGAGTTGGAAGAAATATCGTCTTCCGCGTCTGACAGGAACCAGGCTACCCAGGAGCTTCGACAAAACAATTTGAACAAAGGAGCAAATATCTTTAAGATAGCCGCCCAGAGAAGAAGAAATGCTCAGGAGATTCGTTTTCCAAAGTTTATTAACAATGCTGAAGGCCAACTCCTTGTGGAAAACGAAAAAATTCTCCACAGATGGCGACAGTATTGCGAGGAACTTCTGAACGAACAGTTTCCCCGAGTGTACTTTCCAAGAGCCGCCCCGAATCATGCCGAAATATCCGACATCACAGTCGAAGAAGTTCGGTACGCGGTTAAAAACTCCAAGAAAAGAAAAGCTGTTGGGCCGGACGGGATGCCCTCTGAGTTCTGGAAAAAGATGGGAGACATCGGGTCTAGATGGCTCATGGTTCTTATCTCCAAACTTATGAGAGGCGACACTATGCCTAATCAATGGAGGGAAAGCTATCTTCTTCCATTGCACAAAGGAAAGGGTGATACGCGAAATTGTGATAACTACTGTTCTGTCAAGCTGATGTCGCACACCATGAAGATCGTTGAACGGGTATTAGATAGCCGACTGCGGAAAATAATACGACTATCTGATGACCAGTGCGGGTTTGTCTCGGGTAAATCAACAACAGATGCAATCCAAAGTATAAGGATCATGATGGAAAAGCATCGTGATTCTTCAAAGGACTTGCATATGGTGTTGGTTGATTTCGAGAAGGCCTTTGACCGGCAACCAAGAGATCTTTTATGGGTAGCGCTAAGACAAAAAGGAGTTCCAGAAACCTACGTGCGACTGATTATGGACATGTACGAGAGAGCAACGACAAGAGTAAGATGCACCGCAGGAGTCACCGAAGAGTTCGCAATCAAAGTCGGTGTACACCAAGGGAGCGTCCTCAGCCCACTGCTTTTTATAACAGTCCTTTATTGCTTGCTTGAAGGAAAAGTGACGGACCCCAATGTGCACCAGCTATTCTTTGCTGACGATGGGGCCATTATAAGTGATGATCAGGCGTCCCTACAACGAGCACTTGATGTGTGGGTGGACATTTTTGAGGGACACGGGTATCGTATTAGTTCAAAGAAGACAGAGTATCTGTGCTGCCCGTTCTCTGACCCTCATCAGCCTATTCCAGACATTTACTTGAATGGAAGAGTGCTTCCCAAGTGTGAAAAGTTTAAATATCTGGGATCTATGATTAATAGAGAAGCAACTTGTGATGACGACATCAAACATCGCGTAAGCGTAGGGTGGATGAAGTGGCGGGAAAACTCCGCCATCTTCTGTGATCGAAAAATGCCCCCTAAGCTGAAAGGAAGGCTCTACACTTCAGTTGTACGTCCGGCGCTCACATACGGTTCACAATGCTGGACAATGCACAAAAAGTATGAGAGCAAATTAACGGCAACTGAGATGAAGATGCTTCGCATGACAGCGGGAGTAACAAAGCGTGACAGAATTAGAATTTCAAAGATCCGAGGAAGCCTCCACGTAAAAGAGACCATCACAAGAAAGGAGAGATCCTTTGAACCCCGTCCAAAAGGCGTTATCAATCAACATTCCAATTTCAACACGCAAAAAAGGCAGGCCGAAAAACAATTGGTGCAAACAAATGCAAAAACACCAGCATTTGATTGGCCTCAGCGATGAAGTAATCCCAAACCGGGAAGCCTGCCGCTACTTTCTGAGGTCAAACCGGCGGACCCCACAAGCGGACCAGTAGGAATGCAGTTAAGTGGGAAGGTTATGGTCCTACACTTCTGACCATAACGACGCCGGGATAAAAAAAAAAAGGAAAAGAAGAAGACTAATTGTATGGTTACGTTTCATTGACGAATGTCGAAAATTGGTAAATTGCTGCTTCGAAGGTCCTTGCGAAGGACAAGTTTCTAGAAAGGCAATTATGTCGATTATCCCTCCGATGACTTTGAAATTTTAGTATGTTGTAATATTCGTCATCCTGAACAAGAGCATGTATATATGTTGGGCGCGGAAAACATAACTAAGCATAGTTTTAAAAAAAAAACTTTTTTCAAATTTTTTTAAGGCGCCCAAAACATAAAAACACATATATGTATATATATACATATTCTTATTCAGGATGACGAATACTACGACACACTAAAATTCCAAGGTCATCGGAGGGGTGGGGGTTAATCGACATAATTACCAAAATACCTACTCCTATGCCCGGGTGTTTTGATGTCCTTGATATTCTCGCAAATTGATCCATGTTGTGTGTTATTCCAAACCATTTTTATAAATGAAACTTGACTGTTAGACCCCTACATTATGTCAGCCATACAGAAATCTCTTCTTAGGATATAGGCATACTTATTGTTTAAGCCTATGTAGGTTACTGTTACTGTGACGGTTACTATTTTTTCTCCATATGATGATGCGGTTATGAAAATTCGAATATCATTCATAGTATGTGGATATTATGTTATTGGTGTGTCTGCGTCTCCTATATAACCAAGTTGTAGGTATTTTCCATGGAGCTGTAATACTCGTATGTTTGCTTAGTTCTACGGCGTAAAACTTGTTATTCACAGACCACAGGTGTGATCAGACAAGCTTCAACTTATTGGTGTTTTTACAAATATTCGATCATTTTAAGAGCATGTATGAACGAAGTGTTCCCAATGGCTAAGATAGCCATGATAGAATGCTTGATTCGGGAACCGAATCCCAACCAGTTTATCTCCGGCTTATTTGACGAGTTAAGGCGGAAATCCTTTTGTGCCGGCAGCTTTGTTAGAGTTCAGTTTAAGTATGGCAATCTTAACTTGATCTAATTCAGGGAGATGGAATTCTCTGTGATCTTCATCATTAAGAAATGAAGAATTTTGCCTGGCAGCGGTATGTTGACTGGCGTCGCCGTTCTATAGTGTGCAGAAGTGATTTTTCCATATTGTGATTCTACTACTAGGTGTCCGTTCTCGTCTCTACAGGCTTCTATTCTAGCTTTATAGTATTGGCATGTTCATTTTATCTTTCGAAAAAACTTCCGAACGCTATACCTCGCGTGGCTCTCTGGTTCTTTCTTTTTTCCCCTGAGAAGCATATGCTCTTCCCTTCTATTTAATTTGTAGAACTCAGGAGCAGCTCTCGTCCTTCTAAACAGCGAGGCTTTATATGCCTCCTGCTATGCTGCATGTATTTTCTTGCACTTGTCATCGAACCAGCTGTTCCTTCGTGGTGGAACCTTGTAATCCAGAACTTCAGAAGCAGTGCTATCGTGCAAAAGAGAGCTTATGGGAGACGCGATCGGCAAAAGCACTGGCGTATAGTAGCGTTACGAGGTCATATTTTTGTGTTCTGACTCCACTTCACTGAGTCCTTGATATCCATAGGCGCATATTGGCTACTATAGGATAATGGTCTGAGTTGATGTTAGCTACTCGGAATGTCCGAACATCAAAAATAATGGAGGAGTCTGATGTCGATCGCGATATGATCAATCTGGTTGGTTATTGATTGATCTGGCGACATGTGCCTTTGTGTATTTTGAGGTGCAGAAAGTGCGTTCTGGGTAGAAGGAGATTTCGCCCCGTTGCAAGATTGATAAGCCTGAGTTCGTTATCGGATGTGGTGTCGTGCAGACTGCGGTTGCCGTTGACTCTCTCAAAGATGGTTTTTTTTTACCAAGCCAATCCACAATTCTGTGGTCATAGCAGGGACATTGGGCATATGCTCTGATTAGGAGACCATAGAATTAATCTTTGACGTAGATTTTCGTGAGGGGCGTGAACGCAGATAAGATTGATGTTGGAGAATTTTGCCTTGATGCGGATCGTTATGAGGCGTTCGCTCACATGCCGAAAGTTTATGACTTTTTGCCTTGGTCTACCTCGAATAACAAATCCGCACCCGAACAATCGTTATCCTCTCTCCTTATAGCAGTCGCTGTAGTATTCTCGTATGTTATAGTTTATCATTCGCTTTTTACCCAGTTCATCCCATCGCATTTCCCGGAGCACACTGGAGCAGCATAAACAGGTTAAGAACCTATTAAAGGAGATCACGATCTCCCTTATCCCCAAGATCGAGAAGTTGCAGATGGTGTTCTTCAAAGGCGTTTATTCGATCGTTGACCCCGAGGAGATGCTTTTAGAGCTCGAAGAGTTCGAAAGCGACGACCTCAAATTCATGGGAGTCAATTCATTTACCAGTCGGTCCTGGACAAGCTCCTCCCAAAAACAATTTGGAGAGGCTAACGAACATTACTTCCTTAGCATCTCAGTCTGTAAAATGGGAAATATTAAGAAAGCAAGGACAAACATTTACGACGTATCCGCTGCCAACGGCTCCGGCACGCCGCGTCGAAATGCGAGTTAAATGTGCAAGAACCACAAGAACGGGGAATGTGACCTCACGCAAGGCAAAGTCGCGGTTAAGGTGCAACTCAAGTGCGTGCTCTGTAGGCACCGAGGACATACTGCAAACTATCAGGTATGTCCTAAGTTGAAAGACATAAAAAAATCAAATCTGGCTCGTTATCAGAATGTTGAGGAGAAACGTCGCGTAGGAAATACATTCCCAACAACAAACACCAGCTGTAACATCCAAAATGACCTACGCCCAAATGGCGGCAAACGGTACAAAAGCCTGTGGTTGTTCTCAAAGCTTCGGTGCCTTAGAAACAGGGCGAACAGTTGCACCTGAAGCACTTCTACATTTTCGACGGCGATTTAAATACCAAACGTTTGGGAGAACCTATTATGTCATTGGTGTTCTATAGAGCATAGTAAACAGCCTCAAGATACTCGCAATGGATAGGCCGTCGTATCCTAGGAGTAGCTCCTATTTGGATCTCATGCTGCTTGACTCCCGACTGAGATGGCTGACAAGAAAAAATGGTCTACTAACTATCTACGGACCTTCGTACATGACAGTGACCATTGTGGACTTAGTGCCGTGATCACAGTCGAATTCGTGGCGTTAGCAGAGGATTTCCAAATGCACCCCAACGATTAGAGTAGGACGCGTTGGCCGCGTTTTGCCAGTTCCCTGAACAGAGCGCTTACTTCGAGTGCTTCCTTCCCATAACCAAAAAGTCAAACAACGAGATTGAACAGTACACTATAAAAGTGTACCGTAACGCGACAATCGAAGGTCACTACATACAAAAACGCAGACTCCTGACAAGAGTCTAATTCTTGTACAAGCGGTTTACTGACAGACAAAACTCGGAGGTTAGGACACTGAAATCACTGATTAAAAATCTCCAAGAATTGACCAAAGAAAATTACAGAATATCTGTCAGTTCGCATTCGAACAACAGAATTGGTGCTGTAAAACCCAACAGCGCGAGTTCCCTCGTTTAAATAAAATATTTCAGAGAAACAGGTAGAATGACATTCAGGATCTAAAGTTTCCTAGAACGTCAGACAATGAACGCCTTTTACGAAGAGTCAGCATTGATCTCGAGAACGTCGTCTTGAAAGCCGATTTCTTCACGATCGAGTATCCATGCACCTGGCGGACAGATTCTTTCGTCATAATTTCTACCTTCGAAATGATATCAAACAAATTTTATCTCAAATAATGACGTCGCCAGTGAAAGAGCTGTTCATTTCGATGGAGGATCTCCAGATGATTTATGAGTCATTGAAAAGTCGAAAATCCTCAGGAACCAACGGTATATTCAATATTGTGCTCAGGCAGCTCCTACTATTGGCTGTAGGGATGTACAACATCCTGTTAAACAATACACTGAATAATGCATATTATCCAGTGCTCTGGAAGACAGCGGTGGTGCAACCAGTTCCCATGAGAGGTAAAGTTACGTCCAATCTGGCAAATCTCCGGCCAGTCTCCATCCGAGTATCAGCTAGCTACAGGTCAGGTCCAAGCACTGCGTCGGCAATCAAAGTTCATAAGTCAGCCTCTTTAGAGCAAAGCCTGCAAACGCCAATAACTGTCCCACATAGGCTAGGGTAGGATAGGCTAGGGTAGGATAGGCTAGGGTAGGATAGGCTAGGGTAGGATAGGCTAGGGTAGGATAGGCTAGGGTAGGATAGGCTAGGGTAGGATAGGCTAGGGTCAGGAGCAGTTTTAGTTTACTTTTATGCCCAGCAAAATTTTAGAATTGGACAAACATCAAGAAAAGGCAAGATATCTTCTCTCTCTTTCATGTTGCACAGGCAACAATGTGTTGGTAAATCTAGACTATGTGGTATAAAGTTTAGTTGGACAAGTTCACCTCTCATTATTTTTTTAACTAAGTGACTTTTAACGAAATACAATTGCTCATTTAAAAAGTAGTTAAGTTTTCTATAGTAATGATAATAGTGATGATTTGGCTTCCTCAACATATTAATCAAAGGTATGTCTACCAAAGATGTCCAAAATTGAGTTGAAATTCTCTCTTAAAAGGTGAGGTTGTTCGTTCGCTTGAACAGTTGAAGTGTATTTTGAGAGTGTACAAAAACAAAGGAGGGTTCCAGTTTGCACGTGTAGTAGATAGTTAGGGATATTTTTCGGTAACCCGAATATCCTCTTTAAGAAGTACAGAAGCAATTTTTCATCAAAGACAGCCCGTTTTTAATCAGTCAGGTCAGTTTAAAAATGCGCGCTAGCAAGTACGATCAATGATAGTATGTCAAATAGCCCAGAGTCGTGAAGAAGAGGTATATAATATAGAACCCGCGTTTTTTTTCAAATCTGTGCCCCGGAGATAAAATTTTCTTACATTTAACTATCGACGGAAAGAAATGCATAGGCCTGTTCGGCATTTGTTCGACCATGATTATCATCAACTCTAACTCAGTTGATTGCAATAGATTTAAAGTAAAGAAGAAAATCAAAATAAAACCTCAAATCATTAATAACTACAATTGAAATAATAGATAGGAAATTCAGTCACTAGTATACTTGAAGAGTTTAATTACAATATATAATAATTCAAAAGCCAATATAGCCAAAACTGTGTCTGTAATACCCAATAGCCTCTACATATATCTTAGAATGCCTTTTGGGTTCAGCGTTTGGCTCACCGTTCAATGAACAGAGGGTATTTGAATAAAATTTATGTTGTCTACTTAGACGACAATTTAACTTTTTCAATTAGCTTGAAAGAAAACTTACAATCGTTAAAACTGATTTTCCAAAGACTTGCTTAGAACTGTATAAAAATCCAATTTGATAAGTGTTCCTTTACGAAAAGGTATACCGAATTTCTAGGACATATATAAGCAGCAGAGGGGATGAAGCCCAAACCTAAGAGGAATAAATGTATTCATGAATACCAATTGTCAGAAACAGAAAAGCAATTAAAATGTTTTCTTGGAGCATCGGGTTATTAGAGAAAATTTGTTACTTAAAAAAAGATATGATTTTCAATAGCAACGAACGTGAATATATCCAGGCATTTGAGATGCTTAAATTAAATATTAGCAGGCACCTCATATTAAAATTTCCAAACTTCGAGATGCCATTATTCATTTTCACATTATTCAATGACGCAAGCTTGCTTGTTGCAAGATGTTCAGCCAGTATGCTATGCGTCCAAGTCCTTAAACGATCACGAAAGGAATTATTCCATTGCCGGTAAGGAGTTCTTGGCGGTCGTTTGGGCTGTGACCTATTATAGACCCTATTTGAGGGGAAGGACATTTAAAATTACCACCGATCATTTACCAATCAAATACTTGAATAAAAAATATGCTGGAAAGGGATTTAAACAAAGTAATCAGCGGAGCGTTCTAAATTTACAGGAGTACAAGTTCAACATAGAATACTACAAAGAGAAAGAGAACGAAATAGCAGAATCCAAGAAGAAAAGTGTAAAAACAACATGTCTAACCAGTCAGTAAAAAACCTATCAGATAATGTAACAGTACATTCCGAAGATGAACAAGAACTTGATGATCACACATAACAAAGTAAACTATTATAATAATCGATACTACTCCACATTGAAAATGATACCGGAAGAAGCAATGCTCGTGGATGTGGCGAGAATATACAAGGACGTTGGGAAAATTAATTCTCACAGGTAATACCAGTAAAAAATTATAAGCGAAATTATTATAAAAACCAACCTAGGCATGGATTGAAAACATAAGATGGAGAACTACCCATTAATATAAAACGACCTCGGAAAATTGCAGACTATACCTGTATACCTCACAATGACAACACTTTTTCTTCTTCTTCTTAGATGGCGTTAGAGCTCACAGAGAGCCAGAGCCAAGCTTCTCTCATTCACTTATATTGTGTGCGATCACACAAGTGAACGGGGCCTACAGCTTAATGCTGATTCCCAACGGCGAGCGTCGAGAAGCTTTTTCAAAGCAAGTGTATTACGAGGGTTTTTTTTCCAGTACCCCGCCGAGGAGAGAAGCGTAATGAACATTCGATGGGGTTGGTGTTATCGGGATCCGAACTCGCTCATCATGCGTCAGAGGCCGACACACTACTCACTACGCTATGGCTCTCTCGAGATGTCAACACTATCGACGCATAAAACTACAGTAAAATTGACAATAAATCAACTCAATATGAGCAATGGTTATACGACAATTAACATGGGACAGATGGAAATAATCAAAGATGACAAGACTATATTTCATATTGTTTACTCCAGGGACATAAGGGAAATAGTTTACTAGAGAATAATGCAAAAAAGTTACAGATCGATAGAGGCAGTTATAAAAAAGGGATAGAAACATCATATGCAAAAATAACTGCAATAGGAAATAGCTTGAGACGAAAAGAGGACTGGCCAACGACGTTGGAGAAGACCAAAAATGGCTATAACGACTTTAACGAAAGTATAACTCAGTTGAAATATATTATAGAATCAGACAGAAAATAACTAGCTAGACCATATGAGGGATAAGCCAAAAATGAAAAAAAGTAATTAAAAGAAAAGATAAATCAAATAATAGATACTATAGCCTTAGATAAGCATGGCGTGGTTAAGCATACTGACAGCAACGGAGATTGCTAGACAGTTAGACGAAAAATATCTCTACCTTCTTAATAAAGGTGAGGATGTCACTCGTAAGAGCAGAGCTGATCTCCTCAGATGTCATGATTTCTCTGAGGAGGATTTACTTCCTCAGATGGCAGAGGGCAGCACACTCACATATAGGTAGTATGTGCTCTGCTATTTCCTCGTCGTCTAGACAGAGTCAAATTGCGGTTTCAGACGAGAGGTTAATTTTGTTAAGATGATATCTCAGACTACAGTTTCATTTTATATTTAAGGACATTAATAGAGTGTTTGTTCAGGGGCCGTATGAATCTTTTTGATTGTCGGAGTCCTTGAACGCTGTTCCAAAAGTGAATGTGTTGCGATTTGTTCCACTTGTCGAGTTGGTCGGCGTTTTCATTGCTTTTAATGGCCTTATGACCTGGCACCCACCAGAGTTTGAGCTTATTTTTTTTACCTGGGTCATGCAGGGCATCGTGGCATTCCTTGACGAGCCCAACACTTTGAGCACTGTCTGACATTCAGAGAATGTATTGATGGTTAAACCTCTTATGCCAGTCACTAAATATTGGTTGACGTACTTCAGGATGGCGTATAGTTCGGATAATTTTCGATTTCGTCCAAAGACGCCAGCGTCAACACTGGAATCCATATTGGAGCCATCTGTGTACCACCTGAGGCCTTAGGCATTTAGCAAAGGATCGCCGCTTTTCCGGTTTTGTTAAAAAAAGTTTTTTTTTTCATTTTTCAAGAGAACATTTATTTGTATCATATACAATATATTTTTTTATTAAGGTAGTTTAAGCTAGTTTTAAGTTAATTTTATATTTTATATGGAAAAAAACAAAAGTAATCTGATGCTAAGTGTTTTAAAAACATAACACATTTTCTTAGCTTAAGTATTAATTTATTTTTATTATTATTGTTGAAAATGAAATGAAATAAGTGTGATCAGGCCGTTAAGTGACACATTGTAATCTGTCAAAATATCAAACCAAATAAACTTCCTTCTTGTTTAGCCCTTTGTTCGAAGCTGACGTGTTTTATTGTTTCTACTAAATCATCAGGTTATGGGCCCAGGCAACGCCATCAGCGAGAAATAATAAGGAAACAAGAAGCAGGAAGGCGAGAGGTGTAATTTAAACCATTTTTGGATCATCGATGACGATTTGGTGAGGCGATTTTTTGTGGATTTTTCTTTTTTATTTGCGTCAAACGTAGTATACGTATAAAGAAGATCAAATTGCCGACCGCTATGAGTACTCAACAGATTTCTATCGAGAAATTGCGAGGACGGGAAAATTTCGATATTTGGAAAATAGCGGCGAAATCATATCTGGTGATAAAGGGTTTATGGTCGTACACACAAACGGAATCCTCGGCCGACGCAAGTTCCGAAACAAAGTGCAACGATTTGAAGGCCTTGTCTGAAATTACATTGCTGTTGGATCCCTCAATTTATTCGTATATCAGTGATGCGAATACAGCGAAAGAAGCGTGGACAAATTTGACCACAGCATTTGAAGACAACAACACACGAGGGAAAATCGCGATTTTACAACAGCTTGTAACATTGCAGTTGAGTGCCTGTGCATCGATGGAAGATTATGTGTCCAAAAAAATGCTGTTGTGGTCGAAAGTCAAACGCATTGGATTCAACATTGATGACGACGTAGCCGGTTCCTTATTGCTCGGTGGTTTGACCGAAGAATATCGTCCAATGGTAATGAGCATCGAGAATTCTGGTGGTTCACTTAAGGTCGATGCGATTAAGACCATATTACTACAAGAAACTCAAATGAATTCACAACCGAAGGAAAATGCTTTAGCGGCTAAAATGAACAAAAAAAAGCCCAAGTGGAAAAAGAAATTCAGTTGTTACGAATGCGGTCAGTCAGGTCATTTTGCTAAGAACTGTCAAAAACGGAAAGAAAACATGAAAAGAACAGGCGACGCCCTTTTATTTTCATCCTTTTTTGTAAACAATCGTGCTTCAAACGATTGGTTCATAGATTCTGGTGCATCTGCACATATGACGATGTGCAAATCGTTTATGAACAACACAACCGAAGCAAAACACAAAGAAATTGTGGTAGCGAACAGTGCGACAGTACCAATAGAGTGTGCCGGTCAGGTAAAATTGAACATATCTAATGGCAGTGCTATAACAACCGCAACACTGAATGATGTGCAATATGTGCCAAATTTATGTGCGAATTTGTTATCGGTTAGCCAACTGTTAAAAAATGGAAATAGCGTTCATTTCGATATGAAGGGATGCAGAATATTTGATCGCCGTGGAACATTAATTGCCACAGCTTCTCAAGAAAACAACATGTTTCGATTAAACAATGTTCGTACCTTCATTACCAATGACGTAAGTGATGTAAACACCAACAGTTTTGTGAGTGCGACTGCTTTGAAAGCGAGTGAAAGTTCGCAGCTCTGGCATCGTCGATTGGGGCATGTTGGCATCGATAAATTAAAATATTTAAAAAAATCGTTACCTGATATAAATATTTTTGATTCAACGGTTTGCGAAACATGTGTCAAAGGGAAACAGACAAGACTATCGTTCAAACACAAAGGGAAGCGTGCAACACGGATATTGGAATTGGTACATTCTGACGTTTGTGGGCCAATGTCAACTAATTCAATAGGTGGTGGGCGATTTTTCATCACTTTTTTGGATGATTATTCAAGAAAATTGTATGTGTACATCATGAAACAGAAATCGGACGCATTCGAATGTTTTATCCGTTTTAAAAGTTTCGTCGAACGTCAAACTGGAATGCGAATTTTAACGATTCGCACCGACAATGGAAAGGAATACGTCAATAATGCTTTTCAACAATTTTGCGTTCGAAGTGGGATCGAACATCAAACAACGGCACCATACTCCCCCGAGCAAAATGGTATGGCTGAGCGGATGAACCGCACGATCGTTGAGAAGGTTCGTTGTATGCTGATTGATGCCAATTTGCCGAAATCATTTTGGGCCGAAGCCGTGAATACCGCAGCGTACATCATCAATCGAATTCCATGTCGTAGCATTGAAATGAAATCACCTGAAGAGATATGGTTCAACGAAGCACCAGATTTAAATGTTTTGCGAGTTTTTTCACATCCCAAAGGAAAAACGCAAGAAATTGGATGCTAAATCAGCTACATGCATCTTTCTTGGTTTTTGCAACGAATCAAAGGCGTATCGTTTGTACGACGTGCAGAAGAAGAAAATAGTGATAAGCCGTGATGTCATTTTTATCGAGGAACCAAATTCACAGGTAATTGATATGAACAAAAATCATACTAATTCTTCTCTTTCGCCGGTAGTATACGATCACAACAGCCATGATGATACTGACTTGAATGCCGACAATGTCAATTCAGGTGGGGAGAAATGTGATGGTGAACTATCCATTGTCAACTTCAAAGATATGCCATCCCCAACTGACCACGATACCTCAAAAACTGAAAGCAGTGATTTGTTTGTCAGTGGCGGCGATGATGACTCGATGCATATACCAGATAAAACCGTTGAATTTCCCAATGAAGTGCGTCGATCAAAACGAATTGCCATTCAGCAGATGCTACCTTCAAACTTCAGCGCTACGGAAAGCGTTCAACTCGATCCAGAAACCGTTGGAAATGCTATGTCGGACACAAATGCCGATTCATGGAAAACAGCAATGGAAGACGAGATGACATCTATGCGCGACAACCATACATGGAAATTGGTCGAACTGCCGCCAGGGAAAAAGGTCATTCCATGTAAATGGGTGTTCAAAACCAAACGGAACAGCAATGGTCACGCAATTCGACACAAAGCGAGACTAGTTGTGAAGGGGTACTCACAAAAGGAAGGCATCGACTACCAAGAAACGTTCTCGCCAGTTGTGAAGTATGCGTCAATACGTTTCTTATTGGCAATGGCAGCGAAATACGACTTAGATGTTCAGCAGATGGACGTCGTCACTGCTTTTCTCAACGGTGATCTGAAGGAAGAAATCTACATGCAACAACCGGAAGGCTTCGATGATGGGTCGAAGCGCGTGTGCAAATTGATAAAATCGCTGTATGGGCTGAAGCAATCAAGTCGGCTGTGGAACCAACAACTCAACAACGTGCTTACACATTTTGGTTTAAAAAGGTCAGAGGCCGATCAATGTATTTACTACTTAACCAACGGTGGCAAGATGTTGTTCGTTGCAATCTACGTTGACGACTTGCTGATTTTCTCGAATGACAAAGAACGTGTGCAACGGTTGAAGAATGAACTACGGCAACACTTCAAGATGAAGGATTTGGGAAATGCATCATCTGTACTTGGTGTACGGATCACACGCAACAGAACAGCTGGTACGATTGCAATCGATCAAAAACAATACATCACGAACATTTTAGAGCGCTTTGGTATGACAGATTGTAATCCGGTCGCGACACCAATTGACTTGAACCAGAAAATAACGTCAAAGATGAGTCCATCTACTGACAGTGAGAGAGATGAAATGAAAAACGTTCCATACAAACAAGCGATTGGCAGCCTTTTGTTTGCGGCACAGATTTCACGACCAGATATCTGTTTTGCTGTGAATTTACTCAGTCGTTACAGCACGAATCCAGGGAAAGCACATTGGGGGGCAATAAAACGCGTACTTCGCTACCTCAAAGGAACTATCGAAAAGAAACTTACTTACTACAAGTCGTCGAACGAACTTGTGGGTTTTTGTGATGCAGACTGGGCGAGTGATTTAGATGAACGAAAATCGACGACGGGTTATGTGTTCATTGCACAGGGTGCTGCAGTATCATGGTGTACAAAACGACAACCAACCATAGCATTGTCAACAACAGAAGCTGAGTATATGGCGATGGTCGCAGCAATTCAAGAATCGATATGGTTGAACAGGCTTCAAAATGAACTTTTCATCGATTCACCGAAACATATGATCATATACTGCGATAATAAAAGTGCGATTCAACTTGCGTCCAATTGTGCGTATTCGTCAAGGACAAAGCACATCGAGATCAAATCGAAATTTATCCGTGAGAAGATCGAGAGTGGTGAAATTAGAATTAAATATTTGCAAACGGATGAGATGCTAGCAGACATTCTGACGAAAGCGGTCCCCAGCAACAAACAAGCAACCTTTAGTATACGTTTTGGCCTTACTTAATTTGAATTTTTCCTTGTTGTTTATTGCATGCAAATACATTTTTTGAATTTCGATTATTGTTAGACATACGGAACTCCAAAAACTTTTCCTTGTATTTAACTTAAAGTTTTCTTTTGAATTTCGTACGATAGTAATGAAAGAATTTTTTTTGTTTCTTTAAATCAAGTCCTTATTTTATTAAAGATTATAATGTATATTAATTGTTCATTTAGGGAAAGTGTTGAAAATGAAATGAAATAAGTGTGATCAGGCCGTTAAGTGACACATTGTAATCTGTCAAAATATCAAACCAAATAAACTTCCTTCTTGTTTAGCCCTTTGTTCGAAGCTGACGTGTTTTATTGTTTCTACTAAATCATCAATTATAATTTTTTTTTTCATAAGGACGAAAGATATAATTGAAGTTGTTCTGCCTACTTTGGAGTGTCCGGTGTTTTAAGTAAGTTAAGTTATTTAAGCTTATTTTGAGCGTAAGCGTAAAATAAGAAGTTGACTTTATTGTTCAAAAATAAACAGGCGCTAATAACATTTCTGCGAGTGATAATGTTACTTACTTATATAAATATTCTTCTTCTCTGAAATTGGTTCATATCATATCTTAAAGTTCATAAAAACTAGCAGCTTACACAAGGGAAATTGGCAAAGATATCACAACCCATTTAGTTATCTCAAAACAAATTGGGAGTAGAAATTACTTCGGTCCTTTTTAACTTTGTCATATCTTTGTTAATTGAACTTAAAATTTTGCTTTAGGGTTGATGTTGAGGTCGTAGAATATCCATTTCTCATCCTGTCATAATTCGATGTAAAAGACACTGTCTTTTTTGCTTTTGAATTAGTTGCTCTCAAGTAAAAAGTTGCCTTTCAGCATTTCTTGGATTGTACAGAAATTACTTGCTAAATTACTCCTAAAGTTCCATTTGCGTTTGACTCGGCTCTTCATCGAGTAATGCCTCCAATTTTCTGGCTGTCCAGAGTGAGGCTTATCTTCAACGTTGAAATTACCATTTTTATATGTTGAAACCATTTCTTACTTCAATTATCAGTTGGAGCATTGTCACCATAAACTTCCACGAGCAATCATTTTTTTTTTTTGAGTTCTTTAGGCAAATAGAGGCATAGAAAAGCCATATATTTATATAAATATTAATATTTTCAATTCTTTGTTTTCTTATTTTTTTTTCTTTCTACCTCCACCCCCCCCCCCCTCCCCTCTCCTCCTCTTTCTTCCTCCCTCTTCCAAGCTTTCTTATATCATGTTTACCTATCTGCTATAAATCTTTATACTTTCTCTTCCATTCTCCTCTTACCTTCTAAATCCTTGAAACTAGTTATAAGTACATTAATGTAAATTCAATTAAACTGTTACTCTACCTATGCATATCAAAAAGTGTAAACTTAATTGTATAGAGACATTTAATATCATAGTAATAATAATAATAATAATAAAGAATTCGATGCGTTTCACCTGCACTTGTATTCCAATTAAAACCTCTCGCAAATGTTGCTTAGTTAACACAAGATTTAACACATTCAGGCCAATAGAAAACAAGATTTTTTTTCGAAACTTCAACTGATATAAGCTGAATGTTATTAAAAGATGTTTAACCTTTCTGTATGATCAGCGATTCTGACCGCTTGTGGAAAAATTTACTTCTTGTTGAGTTTTTTAAGACAAGTAGGGAAATTTCCACAGACTAAGGGGTTGCGGGTTCTATGACCCAAACGCTAGGAACTCTTATCGACGAGACCAATAATTTATCGCAAAGGCGGAGATCACTTAGGGAGTTTTCGTTTTCTGGCGAAACCACGCATTTCACCGCACTGAAATTTCGCTTAAAACCGAAGATATATTTAATATCACTTTCGCCACGTTGAATTGGAACGATATTTCGGCTCACTTCCACGACGACGAATCTATTGGCAGAACGTGTACGAAAAAAAGACCAAATTGCTCGATGTTGACTGTCTCGAACCCACCAACGAAATAGGCCGAGTCTACTCTTTAATTACAATTTATGTTGTACAATGGGCGTCTATCTAACGGATGTTAAAAAAATCAAAAAATATGGCGGACCAAAAACATAGGCGCCAAATTCAAAAATCTAACGAAGTTTAACATACATCTGATCATTCACAATAACATTCGAGACTAGTTAACTTCCCAGTGGGAAGTTTTTGTAATGGGGCCGATTTTGTGAATCCCAAATTTTGACATATCTCCACGTTTCAAGGTCACCAGAATCCAAATCCAACGTTTTTATAAAGATGTCTATGTGTGCGTATGTACGTATGTGCGTATGTGTGTATGTGTGTTCGTATTCATTTTTCGTCTCGATTATCTTGAGAACCAAAGATGATATTAACATGGCACTAGATACATTAGACGCGTAATTACATAACATAGAACTGAAAAAATTTTCAGCGAAATCGGTGGAGCCGTTTTTTTTTTAGGGAAAACCAAGAAAAAAAGGTAAGCAAGCTGAATTTTAAAATGAATGAAGTGCACAATTTATTCATGCAGATTTCAGATACCTTCATATTCACATTGTTATAATTGAGTATTGTAGCAAAAATGCAATCGGAGTTGTGAAAAATGTCATTAAAGAAAGTTATAAAAAAACAACACTTTTTTTCTACAACAACTCTAAACTTATATCAGGTTTGGAAGTATAGCATCGGTAAGGCTATAGCAATTAATAATTAAATATTATTAATAACAATTGAATATTGTTAATAACAATCGAATATGGTTAATAACAATTGAATATGGTTAATAACAATTGAATATTGTTAATAACAATTGAATATGGTTAATAATATTTGAACATTGTTGATAACAATTGAATATTGTTACTAACAATTGAATATTGTTACTAACAATTGAATATTGTTACTAACAATTGAATATTGTTACTAACAATTGAATAAGGTTAATAACAATTGAATATTGTTAATAACAATTGAATATGGTTAATAATAATTGAATATGGTTAATAACAATTGAATATTGCTAATAACAATTGAATATGGGTAATAACAATTGAATATTGTTAATAACAATTGAATATGGTTAATGACAATTGAATATGGTTAATAACAATTGAATATTGCTAATAACTATTGAATATGGTTAATAACAATTGAATATTGTTAATAACAACTGAATATGGTTAATAACAATTAAATATGGTTAATAACATTTGAACATTCGGCGGACCCCACAAGCGGACCAGTAGGAATGCAGTTAAGTGGGAAGGTTATGGTCCTACACTTCTGACCATAACGACGCCGGGATAAAAAAAAAAAAAAAAAAAAAAGGAAAAGAAGAAGAACATTTGAACATTGTTGATAACAATTGAATATTGTTGATAGCAATTGAATATTGTTGATAACAATTGAATATTGTTGATAACAATTGAATATTGTTAATAACAATTCAATTTGTAAAAAACAATCGAATATAATAATAATTGAATACAGTTGAAAAAAATTTAATATTGTTTGTAACAGTTGGATATTGTT
The DNA here is from genome assembly GCA_958301585.1 of Merodon equestris. Lineage (NCBI taxonomy): Eukaryota > Metazoa > Arthropoda > Insecta > Diptera > Syrphidae > Merodon > Merodon equestris. Next base: position 51,221,507 of record OY284417.1, on the reverse strand, counting down.
GATAACGTTTAGAGAATAGTGTCGATAAATTTTTGCTTATAATAAAACAAAGTTTTACTAGTTCAAATAAAGTGTCTGTAATGACATCGTAGGATACAAAAAATTGAACAATCTTTTTGCAAGTAAAGGTTGATTTATTATTATGTAGTTCATACAAAAAAATGTGTTGAAAAGAACAGTCGAAAACTACTATTATGATGCACGTTTAATAATAGAGAAATAAACGATGACTAAAGGCCCGGTTGTAAGTAGAAGTTGTTAACAGTAAAATAGCTTTTGGTGAAGCTCTATGGTTTTTTTGTTTTATAGTCATAAATGAATTAGACTTAAAAAATATTGTTATTTCATATTCTGATACGTCTTACGTTATGTTGAGTTTTTGAAATATGTCGTGGTCCTATTCAATTGTAGCTGCTGTGGATAGGATGACTGATGACATGAGATCCTCATTGATTGTTTCCATTTTTTTTTTCATGAAGACAGAAAAGGAAGCGGTCAAAACAAAGGTTACCGGGGACACGGTGGCCACGTCCGAAAACAGGGACGAGGTGGCGGCCGTGATGGATTTCGAGGCAGAGGTGGAGGAAGCCGACGAAGGGGTGGAGGAAGCCGAGGAAGAGGTGGAGGAAGCCGAGGAAGAGGTGGAGGCAGTCACGGAACAGTATGGCAAGGTGGTCGGGGATTTGGTAAAGGACGACCAGGTGGTGGAGGTGTTTACCTTTACCAAAGCTTCCACGGTCAAAATTATAAAAAAAAAAAATATTAAATAAATTTAAAATTATAATAATAATAAATAATAATAAAAAAAAAATTGTTCTTTCATTCTTCTCACTGGGAAGTTAGTCGTGTGGACCTTACGGTTCACACCTTGACCACAATTGATTTATTGATTGTTACAATAAATAATAATAAATAAATCCTCAAACACTTTCTGAAACCACCAAGAATATCTGTCACGGTGAAACATTTATAAAAGCCTGGACCATCTTTTGAAAACGAACCAAATTAATTTGTATTCCCAATAATATCTATTGTACGAATTATATCCCGATGAACAGATAGGCTAAGCCATAGGACCAGTCAGTTTATAGGAAGAACCGCAAGTATGATATTGCTTGACATTGGAAAACCATTTGAATATTTCCGGCATAATGGCCTCATTTATAAAAATTCTAATAGAGATTTTCCTCAATTTCATTCTATAATTTTTAAATTTTTTATAGCAAATCGTTGCTTTTGCTTGCTAATGGTAGTGTGTTCAATGTCGTTAACTTTAGCGTAGCTGTACTCCTATATTCCATTTTCTAAGTCTTATATAATATTCTTATACCGATATCTGGAAACTAGCGCATTGTGAAGTTACAATTTAATACTGCTATGAAAGCAACACATGAATTTAATTTAGATATTGAAACGAATTTAAAATGTGCCGTCGTAAAATTACAAGAACATTATACCAAATGAAGAATAAAATTCAATACTGTAAAAATTGAAGCCATTTTTTTCCAATAAAAGAAGATCTTGCTTTCCTTCCACTCATCAGTATTCCAAACTATTGTTTTTTCAAATTTGGGGCGACTGTGTTATATACCACAACAAAAACCTGCAAGTAATACATTAACAAAATATACATCACTCCATTTTTCATCGGCGAATTAGACCTAATAAATGATCTCAATATCAAAATGTGATATTCCTAAAATAATATTAATTAATCAGTTAAATTGAACGTAACGTAGGAACGGACTTTTTTCCTACTAACGCAAGGGTTCTATTATATTATATTTACCTACGAGCTTAAATTGTCACATACACCAAATTGGATTTATAAAGGATCAGAGGATTGTGGACTCGAATGTAAATGCTACATGCAAAACCACACTAAACGCTGCGGACATGTAACAGAATTCCAAGCAGTCATGTATTTTTGGCTATTGCTATAGTGAGAGTAAAGACGGCAACTGGAGAATACATTCCTGCCTACGTTCTTTTGGACTCAGGTTCGCAGTTCAATTTGATTTCAGAGCATTTATCTCAAAGGCCAAGCTTAAAATGCTCTATCAGCGGAGAATTGAAAGGAATCGAAAATATTAATTTCGCTGCTCGTCAAAAATATGCGTTTCGTTAAAATCAAGATTGAGCAACTAGGAAACAAACCTCGACTATCTATAATCTATAACATCAAATCAGCCCGAGGTGGGGATAGATGTCACAGATTGGTGTATACCCTCTGATCCCACATCCCACTTCTAGCAGGCCACAACGTATCCAGTTGATCACAGACCAGTGCAGTGATAGGAAGTGTTTCGGCTTGATTTACATAAGTGCAAAGCAAAATAAACAGTAAACAATACAAGTGCGGACTTAGGCGAACATCTCGCAACTATAAAGTTAGCACGGTGGTAGAGCGCCGGTCTCATAATCCGAAGGTCGGCAGATCAAATCCCCATTCGGGAAAACATTTTTTTTTCGTGTTTTTTCGTGTTCTTCTACTACTAACAGTAGTAGCAACAGTAGCGAGAAGACATGTCGGGAGACGGCGGGGGAGGACCTGTTCGTCAGACGGAATCGGATGATTTATCATCCGATTTTGCAACGCCGGCCGTCGTAATGAGGAGGCGCAGAAGGGTCAACTCAAGGCCCAACTTAATTAAGCGCTCCTCCCTCACCACTTCGACTGAAAAGCTGCAGGTCGAAAAGAGGAAAGGGGCGCCATCATCACCACCATTGACGTCCGAAGCAGCCGGACAACAACAACAACAGCAACAAGCAAGGAAAGTGATCCCCGTGGAAGCAGAGGTCGAATACCTCTCCGATGGTAGAGAAGGCCGCTACATGGGGGACAACAACCCCTTCGCGGCCCTCTTAAGTTCAGCTACGGAGGATGAACGTAGTGTACTGGAGGAGCAAGAACGCTTCCTGCGCGCACAGCTGCAGGCCGTAGTAGACAAAATTAAGGCGTTGCGTTGGCTGAGAGAGGAGGCAACAGCCGCCGAAGAAACAAAGCAGCAACAACAACAGCAGCCGCAGAAGAAGCAGCGGAAACTACAACAACTAAAGCAGCAGAAACAGCAGCAGCAACAACAACCGCAGCAACAACAACCGCAGCAGCAGAAGCAGCAGCAGCAACAACAACCGCAGCAGCAGAAGCAACAACAGAAGCAACAGCAGCAACAACAACCGCAGCCGCAGAAGTAGCAGCAACAACATCAGCCGCAGCAACAGCGCCCAAAAAAGGAGAAAGTGCCACCGATCCTCACGTATACCACGGCCTTACGGGAAACCATCGATCTGTGTAAGTATGCCATTGGTGTAGGTAATTTTGAATTTAAATGTTTGGGCCAGAAACGCTATGCTATTCAGTGCAAGACACTGGAGCAGCATAAGCGTATTAAAAGCCTACTGAAGGAGTCAACGACGGAGTTTTTCTCCTTCACCCCAAAAGCCGAGAGGTTGCGGACGATGCTCCTCAAAGGCGTGGAATCTATCACAGATCCCGAGGAAATGCTCTCAGAGCTCAAAGAGTTCGAGAGTGACGACCTCAAATTCGTGGCGGTTAAGCCATTTTCCACGGTGAGCTCAAGACGGGAGAAGCGAGTGATTCCCTTCTTCTTGGTACAGCTCACACCCAACAGCAAGCTGGAGAGGTTAAGGTCCATTACTTCCTTGGCTTCCCAGCGTGTAACATGGGAAATATTAAAAAGGCAAGGAAACATTTTGCAATGTATCCGCTGCCAAAGATTGCGTCGAACTGCGAAATGCAGCCTCGATGCGTTAAGTGTGCAAAGAATCACAAGAACGAGGAATGCGACCTTGGGAAAGACAAGGTGGCGGACAGAGAGCAGCTCGAGTGCGTCTTGTGTCGGAACCGAGGACACCCTGCAAACTATCGGGGATGTCCTAAGTTCCAAGACATCAAGAAATAAAACCTGGCCCGTAAGCAGAAGGTCGAGGAGAAGCGTCCCTCGGGTCGCTTCCAAACACCAGCCGTCACATCCCAGTTGACCTACGCCCAAATGGCGGCAGGTTCGGGAAAGACGGTACAAAAGCCAGTGGCTGTTCCTAAAGCCCCATTGCCTGTCTCTAAGGCACCGGGGGCCGAGGTGGATGTCTGTTCGATCTTGCTCGCAATCCAAGGGCAGATTGGGCAGCTCCAAAAACAGATCCTGGAAACGGCGACCCGAGTAGATAGTATCTGCTCGCTTCTGCCGGGCCTAGCGCACTTAAGGTCATGATGGGTGCACTGGCAGAGAGGCACTTGAAGATCCTGTCGGTGAATGTAAATTCACTGATAAGGATTGAGCGACGAGCCGTACTTTTCAACCTGTTGCAGGACGAAAGCCCCGATGTACTTTTCGTTAGCGAAACAAAGCTAAACCAGAAGCACAAAATCCGGCACAGTTCGTATAAAATAATTAGAAGAGACCGACCCAACGCTACTCAAGGCGGGGGAGTTGGGATCTTCATTAAAAATAATCTTAAACATAAGGTCATATATAGCAGTGAAGTGCGGAGGTTCCAGGTGCTGGAGGCCTGTATTGTGTGCATTCCTCTCGGAAATGGAAAGAGAATGTACATTGTATCAGCCTATGCACCTGAAGCACCTCAATCTAATACTTTTATCGCAGAACTCGAGACACTCTTTCGATCTCTGCGCTTGAACTCGGTAGAAAACTTCTACATTGTGGCCGGCGATTTAAATGCCAAACATAGTGATTGGGGAAATAACATTCCCAACAATAGGGGGAGCCTACTAAGCCATTGGCGGGTTCTTCACAACACTGAATATAGGGTCAAGTTGCTCGCAACGGACAGTCCGCCGAATCCTAGGAGCGGCTCCTATCTGGATCTAATGCTGATAGACTCTCGACTGAGACTGGCAGACACGAACGAATGGTCTATTAACTGTCTACGGACCATTGTATACGACAGTGACCAGTGCGGACTATGTGCCGTGATCACAGTACCTGACGAGTTCGCGGAAATGGCAGAGTACGTCCACACGAACCCTTACGATTACAGTAGGGCGCGCTGGCCACGCTTCGCCAATTCCCTGACGAGAGCTCTCACTTCGAGCGCCTCCTTCCCACCGACTAATAGGAACCTGTCAAACCACGAGATTGACAGGTACCTAAAAGAAATGGACGATATCATTAAATAGACTATAAACAGTACGATACCACGTCAACGGCAGCACGATACCACAAACATATACCGAAACGCGACAATCGACGCACTGCATAGACAAAAAAGTAGAGTCCTAACAAGACTCAAAATCTTGTACAGGCGGTTTACCGACAGACAAAACTCGGAGGTCAGGACACTGAAGTCACTGATTAAAAATCTCCAACAATTGATCAGAGAAAATTACAGAATATCTGTAAGTTTGCATTGGAACAACAGAATTCGTGCTGTAAAATCCAACAGCGAGAGTATGTTCCCGCAAATAAATAAAATATTTCGGAGAAATAATCAGAATGACATTCAGGATCTGAAACTTCCGAGAACGTCAGACAATGAACGTTTGCTACGGACAGTTAACATCGATCCAGACAGCGCCATCCTGGATGACGACTTTTTCGTGATTGAGGATCCTCAGGAGAAGGTGGCGACAGTGGGAGCTGTTTTCCAGGAAGTGTACAAGGTGAATGATAGTATTCGCCCGAACCATGACCTGAAGAACAGAGCCCTGCTTCATCACTTCTACCTTAGAAATGATTTCGATCATTGGCGATCTGAGAATCTTAGTTTTACCAGGTTCAATGAAGATTTCATGGCAAGCAATGCCATCGCCAGTGAGGGGGCTAACACCTTGTTCATTTCGACGGAAGATCTCCAGATGATCTTTTAGTCATTGAAGAGGAAAAAATCCGCGGGTATCGACGGCATATCGAGTGTTGTGCTTAGGCACCTTCCACCAATGGCTGTAGAGATGTAGGCCATCCTGTTCAACAATGCACTGAATAATGCATATTATCCAGTGCATTGGAAGACAGCGGTGGTTCAACCAATCCCCAAGAAGGGTAAAGACACCTTTTACCCGGCAAATCTCCGGGCGATCAGTCTCCTTCCGAGTATCAGCAAGGTCTTCGAGAAGGTGATCCATAGAGCCCTGTCTAAATGGGTTGAGGACAATAAAATCATCCCGGATAACCAATTTGGTTTCAGAGCGGGGCATGAAACTATTCATGCCGCGTCGAAACTTGTATCGGATATCCAATGGAATAAATGCAAGAACCAATGCACGGGTGCCTGTCTGATTGACTTGGAAAAAGCCTTCGACACCGTATGGTTAGAAGGTCTTTATTACAAGCTCAGTCGGCTGCTATATATGATTTTTGACATGTTAACAGATAGAAAGTTCGTTGTGAAAATTGCCAACGTAACTTCTAGGGTACGGTAAATTCGCCGATCCTTTTCAGCATTTACCTGAGTGATCTGCTTGTTTCTCTTCAGCACTCAATAGCGTATGCAGACGACCTAATCGCGTACAGATCAGGTCCAACGATCGACGTCATTGTCATTCTCTTGCAGCGTGACTTCGAAAAAACTCAGCAGTATTGTGATGACTGGAAGCTGAAAATCAACTTCCAGAAATCAGAATCTATATTGTTCAGAACGCCTTTGTCTAGGGCCTCCCGGGACACTAGAAAAAATTGGCGCAGGTTCTCTATCTTTGGGCCGGACGATCGTCCACTGGCGACACAAAGTGTAGTCAGATACCTTGGGATCGTGCTGGATCAGTATCTATATTTTGACAAACATGTAGATGCTGCTCTGGCGAAGGCCCGGGGCGCTTTCGCTCTGACAAGATGGCTGTTTCATAGCAGCCAACTTGATTCCAGGGTGAAGGTAATCTGCTACATGGCCTTAATCAGGCCCATGGTTGCCTGTAGATGTCCCGTCTGGTTCAATGTGAGAGCCAGTTTAATGGAAAGGATTCGGGTGTTTGAGAGACAATGTCTTAGGACTTGTCTCGGGCTACATAGGACTCCCGAATCTGAGTACACGAAATTTTACCCGAACGAGGTCCTATATAATAGGGCCAGAATTGTACGCAATGACTTCGGTCAATAGCCTGATCTTCGGGGCTTACTACCCCAATGATATATATCATGAGAGAGTGCGCCCTAACGGCTTTGTCCCGCCAGAAGCATTTCTCTATCTAGATAGATGCGGGCTGATCCAGGATAGATTGGCGTTACCGCTAATCTTCCATGTGGGTCGCAATTCCGTGGAACGGTGATTCCTCTACGGACCCGATGTCGCGCTCCGTGAGCCCGAGCGCCTCAGGTTCTGTAGATCGGTCAAATGTAAAAAAAAAAGATATTCATATCAAATATATGTAGGATTTCTTTAAGATTTCTTTATTATCGGATTTATTATAAAATTCTTTATTGTAAAATGGTACTTTATTGTTTAATGATAATACTGTCTCTGGTGCTAATGCATCCGTACGGCTTGACGGCTCACATTCGGCCTTCCTGACGATTCATTCGACCCGAATGAAGGGTTCCATCTTTTCATGTTTTCGGCCAGGGTATTCGTCGTCATTGGGCCTTCGTGATCCCCTACTCTGCAGACTTCGTATCTTCCGTGATTAAGCCGTTTGGTCACCTTGTAGGGTCCTAAGTACTTGGGCAGCAGTTTCATCCCCGTCCCGAACTGAGTGCGCTTGATGGCGACTAACTCGTTCAGCTCGTACTTCCTCGACCCCGTCTCAACTGGAACGTGAAAGAACCCGTCTTCGAGGTCCAGCGTCGTGAAAACTTTCGCTCGCTGGAGCCTGTCCAGCACATCTTCAATGAGAACCATTGGATAATTGTCCCTCACGATTTTCTCGTTCAACTTCCGGAAGTCGCAGCAAAGTCTTTTCGTAACATCCCTTTTCGCAACCAGAACGATCGGCGAAGCATACTCGGACATACTTGGCTGTATTATCCCTTGCTCAAGCCACTGGTTTATTTGTGCTCGCACCAGTTCCCTCTCTGCCGGTGCCAGTCGTCTGCATCTCTGATAAACCGGAATTTCATCTTTAAGGATTATCTTCATTTCCACGGGTGAACTCTGGCGTCCTTCTGGAGTATATTCCTCTATCAGCTTCAACAGTTTCCTACGTGTGACTTTTTCCACATGGTTCAGCTCTGCGTCGATCTCGCTTTCAAACTCCTTGGCCTCTGCTGCTAGACATATCCTCCTAAATTCCTCACCTAGGTCAAACCCTTCAACGCACCCCTCGGTGCTTCGACGACCCTTGTCCTTGCTTCCTTCCTTGCTCGCACCTTCGTCGCTGCCTTCGCCAACACTGCCTACAGCGTCTACTCGGCCACCTTCAACGCACCCCTCGGTGCTTCGACAACTCTCGTCCATGCTTCCTTCCTTGCTCGCAGCCCCATCGCTGCCTTCGCCAACACTGCCTACAGCGTCTGCTTGGCCACCGTCAACTCCCGCCTCGATAGTTCCCTTGTCGGTTGAACTCTCAAGACTCCCTTTCTTCTTGAACTCGACGCCCTCCGCTGTGATCACCATGTCCACCTCACTCAATACGTCGTTGCCAATGACCGCTGAGTATTGCATGTCGCGCTCCCGTACCACGTGGAAACTCACCTTCACCTGCAATCCGTCTATCTCCAGCTCTGTATAGAAACGTCCTATTGTCAAGATCCTGTTCTGTCCAATTCCCGACAAACTTCTCTTGGCCGCGTCCAGTTCTACCGATCCCATCATCAACAAGACGTCGTATCTGAGAAGGCATAGATCGCTACCCGTATCCAACAAAGCCGAAACTCCAACGTTGTTCTTGAAGATCCGATTAGTTCCAATCGCCAAGTGAACTTTCGCCTCCGGAATAGATTCCGCTCTGTTGCCCGTTGATGCAGTGCGAACATCGCTTTCCCTGTTCCTGGCTTGCTTTTGCCGCATCTGGCTGTTACTGCCGCACTCGGAAGCTCGATGACCTGGTCGCTCACATCTGAAACACTTGAACGCTTGCCCTTTAGGTTGATCTGGACAATTCCTTGTGATATGGGTTAAGGCCCCGCACTTAAAACAGGCTCTTCCGCCTCTCTCTGGCTTCACCGTTGCTTGCTCCCTATATGGTGTCCACTGATGTCCGCTCGAAGGTGCTCGGTGGCCGCCCCTTGAAGATGTCGCCTCTTGGCTGAGGCCCCGCGTTTTCTTGTATACTCCCAGTTGGACCTTGAGTTGGATGATGTCTTTCGCTTGATAAAGTACGGTCTTATTCTGCCTCGAGTCGGGAATCCCGTGGATGAAGTAGCCGACTAGGCTCTAGGTATAGATATTCGCGCAACGTCTCGGATGCCCGCTTCCTACGGTTTTGAAGTAGACGATGGACTTCCGCGGTTGATGGTCGACTGCCGAACTCTTCCTTCAGTGAGCGTTTCAGCTCGTGCCAGTTCTTTTCTCCCTTAAGACTCCTACTGAATAGCTTAGCGGCTCCCCTTAGTAACTGTTTCGCATACACATAGCATTGGATGTTGTCCCAATTTACCGTAGCGGCGGTCTCTTCGAACTCCCGTATCCATAGGTTGACGTCTGGACGCCCTGATCCATCAAACGTAGACAAAGAACCTTCAACGTCGCGAAGGGTGAAAGGTTGCCATGCTGCCGGCCCTACACTTCTCGATCCCGAAGCCACGCTTTCTACATCCCCTTGCTCGGAGCCTTGCTTAATCTCCCCGCCATCCAAACCGAAGTAGTCAAGGAGCCTTTCCTGCAGTACTGCTTTCCGTCCGTTAGTCCCTAAGTTCAGTTCGGTCAGTTTTTCCCTAAGTACGTCAACTGTCAGGGCCAATATCGTCTCCCTATCCATTTGCCGTCTTATAATATAAGTTTGTAATATAATAATAGAATAACTTATAATATAAGTTTATAAAATATGAAATAAGATATGAAATAGATTGAACAATACTAAGATAAATTTAAGTTCAAGCCTTGGATGCGTATGCTGCTCCAACTTGTTAAACGTTCTATTTTCTTCCTCTTCTTCGTTTCAGCTTCCTCCCCGTTGTCTCTTCACCTGGACACCTGGGCACTCACTCGTCTGGACACGAGGTTTTTCTCCTGGCTCACCGTTGGGGTGCAGACTCGCAAATCGCACTGAATGCTACCCTTTACTATTTTTTTTTGTGTTTTTTTTTTATTTATTTATTTTTTTTTTTTTTTTTTATTTTTATTTTTTTTATTTCTTTTCAAAACAAGACGACGGTTCACGTTATAGCTTGCTTTGTGGTGTTGTTGCACGCACTGTTCTCTTTCTTTTCTCTCTTTTTTTTTTTTTTTTTTTTTAACTTCGCACTGTACACAATTTCCTTTTCTGTCTTTCTTGGGTACAATTCCCCTTTTCTTCTCTTGTTTTTTTAAAACAAAACGCACGGCTCGCTTTAGAGCTTCTCGTCTTTTGTACGTGGTGTTGTTGCACTCACTGTACAGTGTTTCCTTTTCTTTTCCTCAAAAAAAGCGCACGGCTCACTTTAGGACTTCTTCCTCTTTCTTTTTGTTTCTGTTTTTTTTTCGCAAACGCACTGTACACAGTTTTCTTTTGTTCACTCTTGGGCAAAATCCCCATTTTTTTCAGTTCACTTTATAACTTCGTACGTGGTGTTGTTGCACTCACTGTACACAGTAACACACAGTTTCCCTTTTCTCCTTTTTTCCTTTTCCAAAAAAAACGCACGGTTTACTTTCGAGCTTCCTTTTCAACTACAAGAAACGCACAGGGGATAATTCTTAATTCTATTAAAACACTTGGGTCATCCCGGACGAGCCCCCAATTTGTAGGATTTCTTTAAGATTTCTGTATTATCGGATTTATTATAAAATTCTTTATTGTAAAATGGTACTTTATTGTTTAATGATAATACTGTCTCTAGTGCTAATGCATCCGTACGGCTTGACGGCTGTTCAACGAATGCCCTATGTTGTGTTTTGTGTTCGTCTTCGTCTGTTTCGTTTCGTCGGCGTGTTCGTCGGATGATCGTCCTGCTATGTTGTGGCATACGTAACTGGTTGTAGTCAGATCGTCCGCTTCGTTTCATTCCACTTGTCGGTATCGTGCGTTGTGTGTGTTATATGTGTGTTCGTCGGATGATTGTCCTGCTATGTTGTGGCGTACGTGACTGGTTGTAGTCAGATCGTCCGCTTGTCTAGGGTGTTGTCTGCGTGTTCGGCCCCTATCCCACATATATATAATGTATATATTTGTGTATACACATTTTAGTTAAGTTAGAATAAGATAGGTTTAGTTCGATTTAATTAGTTTTAGATAGGCTTAAGTTTTATATAAAATATATAAAAATGATCATATGCTAAGTTTTTTCTAATAAAAACCATTTTTCTTAGCTTAAGTTAGATATTATAATGTTAATAGAATTTATGTAGTTGTCGAAAGACATATATATGTTTCAAGATAACATAATATATGTATAAGATAATACTGAATAAAAATGAATTAAAAAAAAAAAAAAAAAAAAAAAAAAAGGCCACAACGTATTGACATGCTCATAGGAGCCGTTGTATTTTTCGATTTATTGGCTGATGGTCAACTTAAGCTGGGAGCAAACTACGAAACGCCTTATTGGGTTGGATTGTTGCCGGACAATTCAAGTCGCAGATTTGCAATACGATTTCCAAGGTAAAGGTGTCAACAAACATGAATCATTCAAATGAAGCTGCCGACTATCCGCGGAAGATCCAAGTGTTCTAGATGATTCGCTAAGATCTGCAGTGAAGGGGCTTCTACCTTAAGAGAAACGTGTTGGAAAAACTCCGGAACTTAAGCAAATGTATGTGTCGTTCATGGGTGTATGAATCCCTGGGGCTGGAAGGATGAAATCATCAACATCAAGTACTATATGCCGTATCAATTCCTCTGGCTCCCCGATAGCTCTTCAACTAAATTGAGAGTTGTGTTCGATGCGTCGTGTAGAACATCGAGAAACATATCACTGAATGACATCCTTATGGTGGGTCCAACAATACTGCAGGACTTACATTCGATTTCGCTTCGGTTTCGGTTGCACAGAATTGCATTGACTGCAGATGTATCAAAAATATATAGCCAAATTTTCGTTCGACTTAATGATGAACATTTTCAGGCAATTTTGTAACGAGAAGAAACAAATACTGAAATAAAAATATTTCGATTAACTACGGTAACATATGGAACATCATCAGCACCAGACCATGCCACTCGCTGTTTGCTATACCTAGCTGCGAAACATCAACGAAAATTCTCTTGGTATCCAGGATCATCAAACTGGACTTCTATATCGACGATCTTATTTCCGGTGCTGATACGTTGGAAGAAGCGGAAGAGATTCGTTTTCAAGTTGAGTCCGTTTAAAATAGTTCTGTTATCAGAGCTCTTGGCTTAGTATGGGAATCATTCAAAGATGAATTTCAGTTTGTTAACCCATTGGGGAGGTTGCAGCATGTCGATAGTGTTACCAAAAGAACCGTTTTGGCGGACGTGGCTCGATTGTTTGATCCATTAGGGTTCGGTAATCTCGTTATTGTTTTGGGGAAAATATTTCTGCAACTGCCTTGGATCACAAAGGCCATTTGGGATGAAGATATTTGCGCAGCCCAAAAGAGGGAGTGGATGAAGTATCGATTTCTTTGGTTTTTTTATAGGGGGTTCGTACAGGTTCAAGAGTTACGGTCTTATAATGTTTGTCACACAACCTGCACGGGGTGATGGTGGTTTGTGTCGACGATGTTCGTTCATTAGGATTCGAGAGATTCGACTGAATTTGCCGCGTTGGTTGTAGTTCATAGTAATTTTATTAGTGGTCATTAAGTGGTATATTGAATATGCACACATAGAGTATGAATCTTGAAGTAAAGATTACAACTGTCTGAACTTGTAAAGGTGCATATGCCGAGATACACATTTTCTAAAGATGCAGTTTGCTGCGAGTTGTACTAATTCTCAGATGCTTCATTGAAAGCATATAGTCGCTGCCTCTATGTTCGAACAATAGATACATCTGGTAATATTGTTGTCCACCTTCCTGGCGCAAAATCCAAGGTGGTGCCAGTGTCGACGCAAAGTTTGCCAAGGCTAGAGTTATGCGCCGCATTCAAGATTGCTACACCATGTATTGAATGCCTTAGGACACAAATTCGATCGTATAGTCTTGTAGACAAATTCGGTGGTGGTTCTTGGCTGGCTCGCCGATCATCCGTCATCTTGGAACACTTTCGTTGCCAACCGCGTATTCATCATTCGAGAACTGACCGAAAGTGCAATATGTAGACACTAAATCATACCCAGCTATCAAGAGGAGCAATCGCGGCCAACTAACATGGTTCAATTTGGTTCCAAGGTCTGATGTCGGAAGATAAAATCCGTCTTGATGGGAGCAATCCATAAAAATGCTTCTAATATTGAAACTGAAGATATAATTGAAAAAACCAAATTTGCAAATAATTACACCAAAACTGTCATAGTTTTAGCTTATTGCAATAGATTTATCGAAAGGTGTATGAAAGACCGTTCAAGTATCCATAGTGCAGGGTGAATTGTCTCTTGATGGGAACAAAGATGCATTGACCAGAATATCTTTTTGTAATCAGCAAAGCAAGTTTCGGAGCGAGATCTCTAAGCCTGAACTCTAAAAACTGTGTTGGCCCAAAGTCGAGTCAGAACAGAGCAATCGCGGCCAACTAACATGGTTCAATTTGGTTCCAAGGTCTGATGTCGGAAGATAAAATCCGTCTTGATGGGAGCAATCCATAAAAATGCTTCTAATATTGAAACTGAAGATATAATTGAAAAAACCAAATTTGCAAATAATTACACCAAAACTGTCATAGTTTTAGCTTATTGCAATAGATTTATCGAAAGGTGTATGAAAGACCGTTCAAGTATCCATAGTGCAGGGTGAATTGTCTCTTGATGGGAACAAAGATGCATTGACCAGAATATCTTTTTGTAATCAGCAAAGCAAGTTTCGGAGCGAGATCTCTAAGCCTGAACTCTAAAAACTGTGTTGGCCCAAAGTCGAGTCAGAAAACTGACCCCATTTTTGCAACCATATGGTACGGTGCCTTATTTGGTACGCGTTGATGGACGCATCAACTTGTCACAGCAGCCATATGATGTCAAGCACCCAATACTCTTGCCGAGTTCGCAACCGTTTGAGCTGCATAACGCTCGGCATCTAAAGCCAAACGAGTTCGAGTCTGCTCTTCCGACTCTTGGCTTCTCGTAACTTTTGCAGGGCGAGCTCTGCGAGAACTGGGCGTTAAATTAGATTTTCGTTTTCTAGGCATATTAGCATAAAAAAAAAATTGATAAATAAAAAGAAAAAAAAGTTTCTACCTGACCTACACGAATCAAAAATGTACCTACTTGAATTTGAATACTATGTACTTATTCAATCCAAATTAACAAAACCGCTGCAACTATTTACACTATATTTTACTTATATGTCTATGGTCTACGAAAATAACTCATCTACACTATTTTATTTATGAATGCAAAAAATAATTAAACCCACGATTACGAAAATAAACATGCAAAACTATTACAAAATTAATAATAATAATAACGTAATAGCATTTAACTGAATTCAAAAATAAACTACTTTTGACGAATGAAATCAACAAAACAACGATCCAACGATCATAGAAATAATTTTTTATACCACTATCCTGTAGACATGAGTTAAAATTGCTCAAAAACAACTTAATATGGGTTATTTCACTTATTTGTGAAAAATTTTATTTAAAATTTCTTAGCTTTTATTTTTTATAAGAAATGAAGAGTTATAATAAGCTTTACATGTTCATTTATGCGATTTAGTGATAAAGTTTTTGTAAATAACATAGGTTGTTTCGTGGGTCAAATTTGTATAATATGTTTTTTCCAACAAACTGCAATATCCTGTTGTTTTCGTTGACATGTATTATTATCTATGTATATACTTATTTATATTAACACACTCGTTCATACAATTTATTTTCCAAGATCGCAACGGCAACGATTGCACAACAAACAAATCTAAACGGGTCACAGTAAAAAAATTATTCTCCGCGTCTAGATCTTTGTTAGAAGTAAAATAATAAATATAAGAATACTGAAAGAAACATTCGAATTACTTGCAACTAGTTATTTCTTATTTATCTAAATTAAAGAAGAAGTGAGTGCTTTATTTGTGCAATGACCCCTGATTTTTACTAATTTTTACTATTCATAGAATCAATATGGCCGGATTGAGAAGAAATAGAGCAAATGCTTGATCGCAATGAAAGTAGTAGTATTGCGAATGATACAACAAGTCGGGTAGAGGAGGAACATATTTCTTATAATAATTCCTCATACGAAACTGACTCCTTAGGTGGGGAAAGTTTACCGTTGTTAAATGATTACCACATCAGTTCGGATGATGAAGCACTTCCCACTCCAACACAATTTTTTTCCAAAGATGGAAATTACGAGTACAAATGGCGAAGGTGGCCAGTAAGAGATTTGTCGGTTGGCCGTTATCTCCAGAGTAACTGATATAAAATAAACAAAAAATTGTTTTTTACCAATCTGATATCATTGATATTATTGTAAAGATGACAAACATTGAAAGTTAGAAATATTTTTTTTTGTCTATGATGTTTTTTTATTCATATCAACATTTGTATTTGGAAGAAAGCGTATTTAGAGTAACCTGGATTAGAGTTAATACTCGTATGATATCTATCGAGGCTTATATACCGCTGGCTGCAGTTTTTCGGTTCCATGATCGAAAGTTCGTGGAATGACAGAAAAGGAACACCAAGCAACAATGAGTCTGCGATGATTTCAGAATATATCGAGAATCATACCACAGGAACGAACGACGAGCTCGGGTTAAACTTGCTCCAATAAGAGATTTCTAGAATTAATAGGAATGTTATATATGAAAAACATTCAAGCCAGGTGAGTGCGTTACTGTGGATCAACAATTAGTAACATAACATGGGAGATGTCCTTTTTTTTAAATTCATTTTTATTATTAATTCTTAGACTATATTATCATTTTACGAATAGAATTGTTAAAAAGAAAACTTACCTTGGATGGAATAGTGCGAAAAAATACAATATGTTTGCGCTAAAAATTGTAGATGTGAAAAAAAACCGGAGCGGTTTTCCCATTTCTTTTTCGATGATGATAAAATAATAACACAACCCTCGTTGCATATGCCCCGAAAAAAAATTATCTAGTCATTCTAATGAGCACTTCGCACCACGATAAAGAGGTAACAGATGATGCAAAAGCCAAAAATGATAAAATATTACAACTCTATAAAATCAGGGGTAAATAGATGCTTTTGACCAACTTATTCGCATTTACACTTCCAAGCATAGAACAAATAGATGGCTACAGGCGTTATTTTAGAACATATTAGATATATCAGCCTACAATGCTTTTTTGACATATACACTCAGCTAAATTCAATTAAAGGCAACTTGTTTTCCTTCCAAATATTAAAAATAGAGTAGATTAATTTATAATACTATTAAAGACGTATTCAATGCAAATAAAATGATTTTTTTATTTTAATTTATTTATTTATTTATAAAGAAAATAATAGACTAAAACAAATAAACATATCTTTACTTAGTTAAAAATAAAAAAACTTAATTTATACTGCGAAGTTCGATTAAAGACAGTCAGTGTAAAATACAAACCAGAGGAAATTTCAGTATAACAAATAACGTAAAAGTCTAAATTAATAGTGAGTCCAACCTCCTAACTAGGTTATAAGTTCGAAAATCCGATTTGGCATCGAATTAACCACGTTTTTGAACTCCTGACGTGGAATTACAGCTCATTCTGTTGTAACGACCTTGCGTAAGTCCTCCACCGAAGCAAATTTGCGCCCGTCAGCATAAACACGACGAGACAGATTTCCCCACCTGTTTTCGATCAGGTTTAAAGCCGATCTCTAGAAGTTGAATTTCTTTGTCTGAAAACCACTCATGATTTGCCCGCGACACGTAAATGGCAGCATAATCATGCTGGAAAATTGCATTTGAGTCCGGCTGACGATCCAAGAATTCTACCAAAATTTCTTTCGACAGAGTAATAAATTTTTTAGATTTCATTCACACCATCAAAGATCTACCTCCAAAATTTCGCTGGCGGAAAACTCTCAGGACTTTTTATATAATGCCAATGATAATTAAAACCATCTGAACCAACAAGATTAAACTTTTTCTCGTCTGAAAAGATTACGCTTTTCCACTGTTCAGACCATGCCATGTGATCTTTGGCAAAGTGTAGTCGGGCAACGTTGTGCCTCTGTAAGAGCTGGTTTTGACTTAAATTTTTCCAAATCAGTCGATTACTGCCAGCTAAAATTTGTTGTACACGCCGTTTAGATATAGATGAATTTATATCTGAAATAATTTTAGAAGCAGTAGCATTTTTTTGGCAACCCAGCTCGGATAAGGACCGATTTCTGTCTTTGTGAAATTTGTTGATTGTTTTTTTCCTCCGGCTCGCATTGTAATTAGTTTTTCCTTTTCTCATTCTGACATGTGGCCAACAATTATGGAAATCCAGAATTTGTAATTGTAAAAAACATATTTTCAATTGTAATAAAAAAAAAACTTGATTTCGTTTCCAACTCACTGCTTTTCAGCATAAACACGACTGCTTTTAGTTGAATTTCGCAGGATCATTAGTGGCAAAACAACAGATGTTGAAAAAAATAGGACATAAACGATCGCTTAAATTACACTACGAACACATTTTCTGGACAAAAGTGCATCTGCCTTTAATTGAATTTCGCTGAGTGTATATTTATCTTTCCAAACTGGAATAAAACAAAACATTTCAGGCGAAGAATTTTTTTTGGAAGAATTAGGGAAAATCTGCTGTCGAACTTCTCTTCCACACAGTGCTCCGGGAAGCTACAGTGTAAATATTAAAAAGAAAAAGCTCCTATTTGATAACAGAATAAAAGATTCAACAAAATGCTCAAAATGTCTAAAATGTACAATATTTGCAAAAACCATTCTGAAAAAAAAAAAAAATTATTGTGCAAATTTGACCCACAAATACCATGTGCGTTTTTTTTAAGTAATAAATAATAAGGGTTAAAGCAAAAAATCCTGTAAATAAATCGAAATTGCGGCAGCGGGAAAATTTTAATACTCACATACGGCCGACACAATCATTTGCACTCACGTGTTTGCCCATTTTGTAAAGGCAAAATTATTCACGCAGTCATTGAAAACTGCCAAAATTATTTACACGTATCCATTTTTTTTTCACTTCTATCATCGGCGAATCAGTTATTGGGTCAGCGCACTCGGGAATAATTTTACCAATAGGAGAATCGGTGTAATGCTCTACTCTAAGCGCACACGGAATTAATTACGCCGTTAGAAAAGTTGTATATCTGAACTTAGTTTCATTGTATTAGTACCGAATTACGATTGAAGTTCAACACAAGATAAAAGCGTGCAGACTCGGAAAATAAAGAGTTGTACAATATATGCGTTAGTTTTCTACCTCGTTCTACCACTCGTTATGCAGTAGAAGATTGTACTCCGTTTCATACTGCAAACTTCAGCTCCCCCTTCCATAAAATCAGTTTTCTGCCGCCTCAAGCCATTTTAAATCCTTTTTTGCGATAAAAGGCGTGAAAGCGTAACAGAAAGACTTACTTTTATAATATTAGTAGGGATTAGCGAGTTTTTTTTACAAAACTAAAAATATTTGCACGGGCAATGACATCCAACCCGTGCAGGATCGGATAGAATTGAAGTCACAAGAAAACATCATTCCCACCGGACACATGAGACGACGACCTAAAGATCCCAGCGCACCTGAGCAACGAACAAACATCCGCTGCTGACTAAGCGTCTGGATGCACGGGCGAGAAATTAGATTTAAGTTATGAAAATACTGTCAGTAGTCAGTCTTAAGTGAGGCGTGAAGGCATTCACTTGAAATAAATATTTTTTTTTTAAATAAATAAAACGTAAAATAGTTTATTTGGCGCCCAACGTAGGGTAGAGATATTGTATTTGTAACTATTGTATTAATACGCATAAATCGACCTAAATTAGTTCGCCGCGAACAAAGTTAGTGACAGTTGGTGCACATCTTTGAAAAACGCTTTAAATCGATCTCGAAGTAAATAAAATAAAGAAAAAAGAAGGACTCAAAAGTTGCGGTGTTACGAACTGTGTCCCAAACCAAGCAATCATAGGTAGATCCTGCAACCAGCGAGGGAGTGTGGAGAAAGGAGCCCTAGTATCAAGAGAAAGGGAACGCAGTCCCTCCATCAGCATTGGATTATCATGTAAGATAGTTTAAGTTAGAAATTAGTTATATTAAAAAGTGTTAAAGTATAAAAGGGAGCACCGTGGCGCAGTGGGTAGTGTGTCGACCGCTGACGCAAGGTGAGCGAGTTCGGATCCCGATAACACCAACGCCATCGAATGATTATTTCACAGCGTCCCTCCTCGGCGGGGTACTGGCAAAACGCCCCGTTGTACACTTGCCTTGAAAAAGCTTCTCGGCTCTCGCCGTTCGGAATCGGCATTAAGCTTTAGGTTTCGTTCACTTGTGTGGAAAAACAAATGGCACACAACATAAGTGAATAAAAAAAAGAAGCTTGGCTAACGCCATCTAAGGTGTCTGTCTGGCAGTACAATGGACCCGTGTTTGTGTCTGAGTGCTCCAACAGATAGCAGAAGCCTCCACCAATAAAAAAAAAAAAAAAAAAAAGTATAAAACAGTGAAAGAAAGTAGAAAAAAATTAATAATAAACACATAAACAACTTGAGTAGAAATAAAATACAAATAATTAATTACAAGATTAAAGTAGTGTAAAGATTTCGGTTTTTTCAAAATTTTATTATCATATTAAATATTATTAATATTATAACTTATCCTAATATTTTTCCGTGCAGGGACGGGTTAAGAATATCTCTCTCGCTTGTCGTAAAAGGCGACTAAAACAAAGGTAAACAAAAATCACATCTAGGCAATTTAGAAAACACCAAGGTGAGCCTAGGGACACATATACCACCATTAAACTGCCCCACAAGTGTACATGCAAATCAGTGGGTTGACACGACTGGAGATCACCGGTGTTGTAAAAAATCTGGAACATGCCCGTGTCACAAAAAAAAAAAAAAAAAAGGCAGGCCGAAAAACAATTGGTGCAAACAAATGCAAAAACACCAGCATTCGATTGGCCTTCGCGATGAAGTAATCCCAAACTGGGAAGCCTGCCGCTACTTTCTGAGGTCAAACTGGCGGACCCCACAAGCGGACCAGTAGGAATGCAGTTAAGTGGGAAGGTTATGGTCCTACACTTCTGACCATAACAACGCCGGAAAAAAGGAAAAGAAGAAGAAGATAACTTATCCTAATATTAGAAAAGAACAAAAGTGAAATACACATATAAATAAGTCATTATTAACATATTGTAGTTCAGTGCATGCTGAATAGAATTTCGAATCTTACAATCCTTTTTCCAACCTTCTGTCTCGAAATCACCCCGAGAACATGACTGAACCCTTTATTCGCCCATCGGTGCTAGACCCCGAAAGTTCGAACAAATCGCAAGTTAATGCTACGCCGGAATTTCACGCGCTGATCGAGGTAATCGTAACACGGGTCTGCCATCCCGTATGTAGGCAATTAGTTCAGGGAATTATAAATGTATGTAATATATTGATAAATGAATGTTAACGATCTAGATTAAGTGCCAAACTGGAACCCCAGGTGAATTTAGCTTCTTCTTCTTTTCCTTTTTTCCGGCGTCGTTATGGTCAGAAGTGTAGGACCATAACCTTCCCACTTAACTGCATTCCTACTGGTCCGCTTGTGGGGTCCGCCGGTTTGACCTCAGAAAGTAGCGGCAGGCTTCCCGGTTTAGGATTACTTCATCGCTGAGGCCAATCAAATGCTGGTGTTTTTGCATTTGTTTGCACCAATTGTTTTTCGGCCTGCCTTTTTTGCGTGTTGAAATTGGAACGTTGATTGATATTGCCTTTTGGACGGGGTTCAAAGGATCTCTCCTTTGAACATGGCAATTCCAACTGAGTCGGTCGCGCTCTATCTTTCTTGTGAGGGTTTCTTTTATGTGGAGGCTTCCTCGGATCTTTGAACTTCTAATTCTGTCACGCTTTGTTACTCCCGCTGTCATGCGAAGCATCTTCATCTCAGCTGCCGTTAATTTGCTCTCATACTTTTTGTGCATTGTCCAGCATTGTGAACCGTATGTGAGCGCCGGACGTACAACTGAAGTGTAGAGCTTTCCTTTCAGCTTAGGGGGCATTTTTCGATCACAGAAGATGGCGGAGTTTTCCCGCCACTTCATCCACCCTACCTTACGCGATGGTTGATGTCGTCATCACAAGTTGCTTCTTTATTAATCATAGATCCAAGATATTTAAACTTTTCACACTTGGGAAGCACTCTTCCATTCAAGTAAATGTCTGGAATAGGCTGATGAGGGTCAGAGAACGGGCAGCACAGATACTCTGTCTTCGTTGAACTAATACGATACCCGTGTCCCTCAAATATGTCCACCCAGACATCAAGTGCTCGTTGTAGGGACGCCTGATCATCACTTATAATGGCTCCATCGTCAAGCAAGCAATCAAGGACTGCTATAAAGAGCAGTGGGCTGAGGACGCTCCCTTGGTGTACACCGACTTTGATTGCGAACTCTTCGGTGACTCCTGCGGTGCATCTTACTCTAATCACTCGCACGTATGTTTCTGGAACTCCTTTTTGTCTTAGCGCTACCCATAAAAGATCTCTTGGTTGCCGGTCAAAGGCCTTCTCGAAATCAACCAACACCATATGCAAGTCCTTTGACGAATCACGATGCTTTTCCATCATGACCCTTATACTTTGGATTGCATCTGTTGTTGATTTACCCGAGACAAACCCGCACTGGTCATCAGATAGTCGTATTATTTTCCGCAGTCGGCTATCTAATACCCGTTCAACGATCTTCATGGTGTGCGACATCAGCTTGACAGAACGGTAGTTATCACAATTTCGCGTATCACCCTTTCCTTTGTATAATTTTTAATTTAATTTTTTAATTTTCGTGGGGGCGAACGCCCCCATTTATTGGGCTTAATTCAAGCTAGCTTAATCTAATCTTAACCTAATCTCACTTACTAGGTAGGGAGAAGGGGAGGGTGGTTAAGAAGGCGGATTTTTAGGCATCGAGTGCTGAGGTTGAAATCGAAGTAAGGATTCGAATTAACAATTCCCAGCATACGAGAAATAGGTTCATTGGAGCCATAGGCAGTACGGAGGGTGGGTAGATAGAAGAGACGGGGATTTCGTACGTTGCGGGGGTTAGTGTTGATAGAGACAGAGTTATAGAGAGTCGCGCAGTCAATGGTACCTGAAAGGAGACGATGGATAAAAAGAATGCCAGATACAACTCTTCTTTCTTCCAACGTGTTCATGTTGATTAGTTTAAGGCGGTCTTGGTAGGGTGGTAAAATCAAAGGATTGCCCCAGGGGAGACCTCGAAGAGCAAAACGTAGGAATCGGCGTTGGATGCTCTCGATTCTAGAAATGTGGGTTTGTTGGTAGGGAGACCACACCTGGGAGGCGTATTCAAGAAGGGGCCGGACAAAGGTTATGTAAAGAGATCGGGTAACGTAAGGGTCCGAGAATTCTTTAGACCATCGCTTCACGAAACTGAGTGCAGAATTAGCTTTAAGGATTATTTCATCGATGTGTGCCCGAAAATTAAACTCTTGGTCATAATATGCCAAGATCGCGAATGACTTGAACCGTGGAGATGGGTTGATTATTGAGGAAGTAGAGACGAGGAGGAGGTTTGATTCGTTTACGTGAAAAGGTAATTGATTGGCATTTGGAAATATTAAGCTCTAAGCTTATTTTGGAGCACCAGATGGAAAAGCTATTGAGATCAGATTGAATAAGGGAAGAGTCATGACTAGAGGAAATGGTCTTGAAGAACTTGGTGTCGTCGGCGTATAATGAGATGTGGGAGTGTTTGATCACCAATTCAAGATCGTTTATGGAAAGAACGAAAAGAAGTGGACCTAAGTGGCTGCCTTGGGGGACGCCGGAGGAGGCTAAAAAGGGGTTAGAGAAGGCAGATCTAAAACGAACATTATAATAGCGATTTTCCAGGTAAGAAGATATCCACTTCAAAGAGATGGGGTCGAAGCCAAGGGAGGACAATTTGAAGAGTATCAGTCTGTGGGAGATTTTATCGAAGGCTTTACTGAAATCGGTTGAGATAACGTCGACTTCTTTGCCGTTCTCTAAGGCTGATAGGGTAAAGGACACAAATTCAACAAGGTTAGTGGTTGTGGATCTGCATTTGAGGAAACCGTGTTGTCTAGGGGAGATTAATGACTTGCAGCGAAAACTTAGTGTTTCGTACGAAACACTCTCGAAGAGTTTAGGTATATGTGATAGTTTGGCAATGGGACGATAGTTGTTAACAACGTT
Source organism: Merodon equestris (assembly GCA_958301585.1). Classification (NCBI taxonomy): domain Eukaryota; kingdom Metazoa; phylum Arthropoda; class Insecta; order Diptera; family Syrphidae; genus Merodon; species Merodon equestris. The sequence goes on along the minus strand of OY284417.1, from coordinate 51,198,024 downwards.
CTTCGGACCTTTTTTATGTATAGGGGTGATAAATGAGTTTTTCCATAAGCGGGGGAATTCACCTTGGGATAGGGATAGAGTGAAGATTTTCGAGAGAGGGCGAGAGATGGTTGAGGAGCATTTTTTTTAGAAATATGGCAGGGAGACCGTCGGGTCCAGGAGTGAATTCATCATTAAGTAGATTTAATTTGTTTTCGATGACATGAGAATCAACTGTGTGTGGGAGAAATGGTCCAAGAGAAAAATTCGGTAGATAATGAAAGTATGAGAAGTCTGGAGCAAACGAGTCGTCGGCGAAAGACTGTTTAAAAAAGGTGGCGAAAAAGTTGGCGATAATATTGGGATCATTCGAGGTTTGATCGTGGAAGGAGAGGGAGGTAGGGTAGCCATCGGATTTTCTTTTATAGTTAACAAACTTAAAGAAGGACTTTGGATCGTTTATAAGATTGGCTTGCGTTTCTGTTAAATACCGTTGATAGAGGAAGTTGTGTAGGGCGGTAAAGTGGAGATAGCTGCCCAGGTAGTTAGAAAAGTCATTGGATGATTGAGTACGAAGGAAGATTGTCCATTGCTTATTCCTTTTGTTTCTTAGAGAACGGAGCCTGCGATTATACCAGGGTGGGGAGGTGGACGAAGTTTTGCGTTGTGAAATGGGAACGTAAAGAGAGATAGAGTAAAATATTTCCCTGTAGAATATGAATATAGCATCATTTACGGTTAGGTTTTCAAAATTGAGAGGGACATTTTTAAGGTATTCATTTATTAGATGAAATTTTGCTTTGTGGAAATCGTAAGAGGCCAGAACTGTAGGAGGTTTATTCTGTGATGGAGAATCGTGAAAGAAGGAAAGGAGGAGGGGAGGATGGAAGTGATCGATGGTTGAAAGGGAAAGGGGACTAAGTGAAACAGAAGAGTTGAGAGGATCGATTGTGAATATGAGGTCGAGTTGTCTACCCATGTAGTTTAGTACGCCACTAACTTGGCTGAGGTTTGAATCTGTTAGGCGATCCAAGAAGAGACATTCTTTGGCAGTAGTGGGATTGGTGGCAGTGTAAGACGATTGATCGTCTAATTGGATCCATTTAAGATGAGGAAGGTTGAAGTCACCGAAAACAAGGATTTCATCTTGAGGGTTTCTTAAATCGGTTAATTGGTCGATTGTGTTGATGGCGAGTTCATAGGATTCAATAGGTTGTGAGGGCAAGGTGTAGAAACAAATGATGTATAATGTCTTCTGGGGTAGAGCAATCTTAATTGAAACAAAGTCGAGAAGTGGGGAGGATGATACTGCAATAAGGGAAGAGTCAATTGTATTAAGGACGGCTAGTAGAACGCCTCGGCAAGGACAACCGTCAGTGAGTCGGCTGAGTTCGTCATCGCGATAAACATTAAAATTTGGTGGGATTGGCTTGCTGTATAAAGCAAGAAGATAGCTTTCCCTCCATTGATTAGGCATAGTGTCGCCTCTCATAAGTTTGGAGATAAGAACCATGAGCCATCTAGACCCGATGTCTCCCATCCTTTTCCAGAACTCAGAGGGTATCCCGTCCGGCCCAACAGCTTTTCTTTTCTTGGAGTTTTTAACCGCGTGCCGAACTTCTACGACTGTGATGTCGGATATTTCGGCATGATTCGGGGCGGCTCTTGGAAAGTACACTCGGGGAAACTGTTCGTTCAGAAGTTCCTCGCAATACTGTCGCCATCTGTGGATAATTTTTTCGTCTTCCACAAGGAGTTGGCCTTCAGCATTGTTAATAAACTTTGGGAAACGAATCTCCTGAGCATTTCTTCTTCTCTGGGCGGCTATCTTAAAGATATTTGCTCCTTTGTTCAAATTGCTTTGTCGAAGCTCCTGGGTAGCCTGGTTCCTGTCAGACACGGAAGACGATATTTCTTTCAACTCCTGGTATAGGCCTTCCATGCTTTTCGCTTTGAATTCGGCGCACTTTTTCTTCGCGATACCTTTGCAATATCTAAAGGGTCCGCCATCTAACGTTTTTTTTTTGAAGTAGTGCTTATTTCGTGAATGGTAACACTTAGCTCATGTCTGATTTGACAGATAATTAGTTTTATCCTTCCGCTGAACGAATATGGTTGTGTATACGCTTGAACAACGCTGGGAAATATTGCGACATTACTTTGAAAATCATGGTAATGTTGCAGAATGTGTGCGAAAATTGCATACGGATTTTGGAAGAAGAGAAGCACCGTCAGCTCCGTATGTTCGTTATCTTGTGAAAAAAGTGAAAGAAACTGGCATCCTCATCGATAAACCAAAGCGTGAAAAGCCAAAAACAGTGCGTACACCCGAGAATATTGCTGCTGCGGCAGAAAGTGTGCGTGAAGCGCACATCAACATCAATTCACCGTCGTTCTCAACAATTGAACATTTCGGAGACATCATTGAGACGAATTTTGCATAAAGACCTTGGTATGACGCCATACAAAGTCCAATTGGTTCAGGAGTTGAAGCCAACTGACCATCCAATGCGTTTTCGCTTCGCTAAGTGGGCCTGCGATCGACTTACAGAAGATGCCGATTTTGGCAAAAAAATCATCTTTTCAGATGAAGCTCATTTTGATCTTGACGGGTATGTAAACAAGCAAAATTGTCGCATTTGGGGCACAGAAAACCCGCACGCATATATTGAAAAGCCGGTGCACCCAAAACGAGCCACTGTTTGGTGCGGATTTTGGTCCAGAGGCATAATTGGGCCATTTTTCTTCGAAAATGAGCAAGGAGTGGCCGTTACAGTCAATGGCGATCGTTATCGGGCCATGTTGAACGAATTTTTTTTCACAAAAATTGAAGAGGAAACATTTGGTTTCAACAGGACGGCGCTACGTGCCACACAGCCGAAGCTACACTCGATGTTTTGCGCCCTGTTTTTGAAGATCGCATTATCAGCCGCAGAGCTGATGTCGTTTGGCCACCTCGGAGCTGCGATTTGACACCGTTGGACTATTATTTGTGGGGTGCCGTCAAAGATAAGTGTTACGCCGACAAGCCAGAGACAATTGACGCTTTAAAGGACAATATTCGTGAAGCCATTGGTGAAATACAGCTGCACACAATCGATAATGTGCTTAAAAATTGGACCGATCGTGTAGGCTACTGCATGGCCAGCCGAGGCAGCCATTTGAATGAAATTATTTTCCATTATTAACCGGAAGGATTGTACTTTCAAATAAAAAAAGAAATTTGGGAAAATATTCAGTAGTTTTTTTTATAGCATTTTCAAAAAAAAAAAAATTATTTGGCGGACCCTTTATATACCTTTTCACGGCGAGCTTTTTCCTCTCTATTAGTAGAAGAGCACTTTGACCAAGCTTGGAAAGCCATTTTCTTTTCGTGTATCACTGCTTTGGCTTCGTCTGTCCACCACCAGGTTTCCTTTGCGTGTTGGCAGGGGCCTTTAGATGTTCCGAGCAGTGATTTGGCTTTCTCCAGGCCAGATTGTTGTAGGGAATCCCACATGTCTGGTGCTCTGCACTCCTCATTAACGACCTCATCGATAATGGAAAAGAGGTAGTTTTTCATGCTGGTAATAAAAGCTTCGCCTTTTCTTTTATCCAGCTTATACCACTTGATTCTCTCAGACACCTTCGTTTGCTGCTTTGACTTCTTACTCGCCTCCATTAAAAATTCAGTCAGGAGGAGACGGTGTTGAGGGGCGAACGCGTCTCCCAGGATCACTTTGCAATCTTTAACTCGTGGCTTCATGAAACTGGATACCAAATGATAGTCTATTTGAGTTTCATTTCCGCCGCTGCTATAAGTGATCAGGTGCCGGCTTTGTTTGACGAAACATGGTATTTAGCACTATAAGACCGTACGACTTGCACATGTCTAGGATATCTTCACCAGAAGAGTTCCTGGTGCCGTATCCCAGCCCTCCGTGGTAGTCTTCATAGTCTTCGCTTGTCTTCCCGACATGCCCGTTTAAATCTCCCCTAACAAAAAAAACTCTTCCTTTGGAATGATTTTAACAAGGTTGTGGAAATCTAGCCAGAATGCATCTTTTTCTCTTTGTTCGCATCCTACTTGAGGGGCATATGCGCTTACGATGTTCCAAACCTCACCATGCATCACCAATTTGAGAGCCATCAAACGGTCACTGGACTTTGAAATGGTTAAGACGTTGCCAAGTAGCTCTGCCGCAAGGATGATGGCGATTCCGTTTTTTCCTTGTTCCAATCCATAGTAAAATATCTTGTAGGCTTTTGTTTTAACGTCCAAGAAACGTGCCCGATTACCAGTGTTTCGCCATTTCGTCTCTTGTACGCACAGGATGTCTACTCGCCTTCTAACCATCATTTCTTCAAGCTCATAGCTGCGACCACTCATGCTTCCAACGTTCCAACTCGCGACTCTAAAGTGTGGCTTACGCCGTTGCATTACTTTGCTATCCCCCGGAAATCCTATAGCTCTGACCCGAGCATTGCTGCTCGTCCCAGGATCACGATCATTAGTAGTGCCTGGCGGGGTAGTGCTTTTCCTTTTAGCGTTATTTTCCTTAATGCTACGGTTTGACCGTTTTCTTTCTTCTCCTCCTTTTTTTGACACGGGCATGCTCCAGATTTTTTTTTTTTTTTTTGTTTGATCTTACTCTTACAACACCGGTGATCTCCAGTCGTGTCAACCCACTGATTTGCAAGCACAGTTGTGGGGCAGTTTAATGGTGGTATATGTGTCCCTAGGCTCACCTTGGTGTTTTCTAAATTGCTTAGATGTGATTTTTGTTTACCTTTGTTTTAGTCGCCATTTACGACAAGCGAGAGGTATCGCTGCAGGGATATTTTTAACCCATGCCTGCACAGGTGCCCAGGTGAATTTAGCTATTGGCGCAAAAGCGTCGAAAAGATCTCAAATATTTACGATTGTTCCAGGGGGGCGCCAAAATAATTTAGCATACTAAACGTAATAAGGAGCAAAATAACTGGAAATGCAGATGCGATCCTTGAATCCTATAATCCCTTAAACCGGGTCAAATAAAAGTTATATCCAACCCCATCTCGCCAAAACTAAAATAGCTAATCAACTATTATTATCGGAGGTAGCATAGAAATCACTCACCATATACTGCTTAATCTTTTCGGTCTTAAGAAAGACATACAGTTTTTCATTTTACCTATACCAGCCATACTCTTCTTAAACAGAAACAATATGTTAATTAACCATAACATCAAGGTTAAGTTAAAACAACAAATGTGCGAAACAACACATAACATCCCTAAGAACTGACCATATGACCCAGGACAAAAAGACACATTACTCTCGTTAACAACAAAATATCCCAGCTTATTTTGCGAACCAAATGAGAAATTAACCTTCACGTCCATAGTCAACGAAAGAATCCGCACGTCCTCTACAGATCTCGTTTACTCCAAATCTTATATTAATCCCATGTCATTAAAACCGGAAGCTGACAAACAGATAAGCCAATTACTAAACGACGGCATAGTAAGACTTTCGCGGTCGCCATATAACTCACCGTTATGGATCGCACCGGAAAAGCCGGACGCTTCTGGTGAAAGGAAGTACCGAATAGTAATTGACTACAGGAAGCTCAACTCCATGACGATAAGTGACCGGTATCCAATCTCGAAAACAAAAGAAGTCTTATCCCAGCTAGGAAAAAATAAATGGCTTTCGGTTCTTGACCTCAAGAGTGGATTCCATCAAATTAATCTGCACGAGGACGATATCGAAAAGACCGCATTTTCCGTCAACAATGGAAAGTACGAATTCCTAAGACTTTCATTTGGGCTGAAAAACGCGTCCTCAATTTTCCAAATAACTTTGGATGACTTACTAAGAGAACATTTCGGCAAGATCTGCTATGTCTACATTGACGTTGTGTTCAGCGAGGATGTCGAAACCCCTTTTCAAAACTGAAAAATATTTCAAACCCTCCAAAATGCCCATCTCAATTTCTTGGGTTTATTATTTCTTTCGAAGGCATAACAACCAATCCATCTAAGGTGAAGGCAATTGCGGAATTTCCTTATCCCCAAACGCTGAAAGATTTAAGATCATTTCTTGGTCTGTCGGAATTTTACCGTAGATCCATCAGGGACTGTAAACCAGGACGATAAACCAATTACTTTTATATCTAGAACACTTACCAAGGTTGATGAGCACTATGCTGCCAATGAAAAGGATTTTTTTTTTAATTGTTGCCTTTTAATCCAATGTTCGAACACACCTATTAATGTTTTCAAAAATCAAATTTTCTTAAACCTTGGTGACACTTCCTCTTATGAATTCCAAATAGTTTTCCCCACCTACCACCAACATATAGTTACAGAATTAGAGTATACTGAAGAGAAACTCGTAGACATTCTTAAAAAATTCAGAATAAAAACTAAAAAAAGAATCTTAGGCAAAGTTAGAACACGATTTGCAGGGTAAATGGTTACCGACCTTAGAGACGAGGAACGTCAGGAAACCGAAATTATTAAGGAACATAACCGTGCATATCGTAACGGAAGAGAAAATAAAATCCAAATTTTGCAAAATTTCTATTTCCCACATCGGCTATTATTCAGGTCGGCTATTATTCTGAGTATGGCCGCATGTCCATAGTTGGCTTGCTTCCACAGAGAGGACTCCCTTAGTCTGAGAGCGCTCTTTGCAGCGCAGCCTTTTATGAATAGATCCAGGGGTGGACATGAAGAATCATGTCCAACCCTGCTTGCGGCGTGCTTCTCATGGCTCCCGTTGTACAAACAGCGGCTGACCTTTGTACTTTGTTGAGCATGTTCATACAGCTTTTCGTGCTGCTAGCAGTCCACCAGACTACGGCCCCATAAGTTAAAATGGGTCCGATGATTGCTGTGTACATCCAATGAATGATGTACGGTTGCAAGCCCCATCTTTTTCCGAAGGTCTTTTTGCATGCATAAAAAGTGTTCAATCCTTTCATTCTTTCCTCCAGGTTCCTTCTCCAGGAGAGTTTGGAGTCAAGAATGATGCCTAGATATTTGTCTTCCGCTTTGAGTTTGAGTGGAGTGCCCTCTAACTTTTGGGGGAGCAAATATCTGAATTTTCCTTTTCCTGGTGAACAAGACCAGCTCGGTTTTCTGGGGTTTATTCTCAGACCGTTCTGTCTTGCCCACGAGGAGAGTTCCCTCAACGCAGATTCCATTAGTTCACTGATAGTTGGTAGAAATTTACTTTTTATCAAGATAACCAGGTCACTCGCTATGATCTTTGTGTCTTTCTCCATAAAGAATTTGAGGATTTTGTTAACTGTAAGAAGCCACAGTAGGGGGGAGAGAACTCCCCCCTGTGGTGTGCCTCTAGTTGTCACTTTCCTTATAGAGCTGTGTCCAATGTTTGCATTGATAATTCTGTTCTTCAACATATTTTCAATCCAGATTACAATGGATTTGTCTACTTTTATGTCCTCTAGAGCTGTTATTATGGCCTCTGTGTTTACATTGTTGAAGGCCCCTTGTATGTCGAGGAAGGCTGCCATTGTAAACTCTTTTAGGTTCAGCGAGCCCTCAATTTCACATACAACACTACGCAGAGCACTTTCCACTGATCTGCCTTTAAGGTAGGCGTGTTGAGTGTTGCATACGTTGCGTTAGTTGATGAGTCCTCTGATGTATAGGTCAAGGAGTCTTTCCAAGTTTTTAATATAGAAACGACGAGAGACTAATTGGCCTATAGTCCTTTGCGGCAGTATGCCTTAGGTATGAAAATTACCTTTATTTCTTTCCACTGTGTTGGGATGTACCCCGCGCGCAGGCAATTGGAAAAAATGCTTACGAGATGGGGTACAGTGTGGGTCTGTGTTTTTTGAAGCATCACTGGCAGGATATCGTCCGGCCTCGGAGATTTAAAGGGTTTGAACGAATTTATTGCCCATGACACTTTATCCGTTGTGATAATCTTGTTTATTACTTCTTCGTCGTCTCGAAGGAGACTGTGGTTTCAGGAGTTTTACAGCCTGGGAAGTGGGTTTCAGTCAGAAGTTCTAGGGATTGCTGACTGGATTCTGTCCAAGAACCATCTGGTTTAAGGATGAATCCCGGGACGCAGGGGTCCTTGGATAGGATCTTCCTGAGCCTTGCAGCTTCGTTGAGATCCTCTATTGATTGATTAATGTCGCTGCTTCCCCATTGAGTGTGGTGTCCATTGGCGTCGCAGCCTATCAATAGGCACAGTCCGCGTGACTTTGCGGTCGCACAAGTGCTCGGACTGCGTCTGGAGGTGGATCGTCCTCATCGTATGGCAAGTATGCGGACGATGGGAGCAAAATTGTTAAAATAACTTGTTTATTAAATCCCCATGATCGGGATGACCCGCAATTCACTTCAATGCGGCCCCGATGAAATTTAATGACTTGCTCAATGTTATTTAGGAGCTTATTTGCCTGTTCCGATTCGTGGCTAAGGTTTAGGAAAAAAGTGTTGGTCCTAAGGATATTTTGGTTTATTAAGGATGAAGTTTCGGATGGTTTGCATTTATATGAGGATATCTCAATAATGTGATATCCCCATAATCACATATGAATTGCAATTTGCCATTTTGTATTCTAGCTAATACGAGTATGTTTAGCGATAGTATTTTTGAATTGGAATAGTCGAGTACGGACATTTGCGCAAACAAATGCGATATCAGAGACATAATTAACTCTCAATATGATTGAAATAGTTTTCTTTGACTACTCGTATTTCTTTTTTGGATCTCGGTTATAATTTTCAGCCTAATCGTTTATTAATACGAACGATTTTGTATAGGGTGTATAGACTCAAGGTCAATTTTTACTTTAGCTTTTGTATGTTTTCTGGCCTAGCTTTTTCGAACTGATCAGGACTGATTTCTTCCAAGAAATATATCAATGGGCTTTCAGCCTGTTGTAAAGTGAACTGGAAGGTTATATTCATAGACAGATCTTTCTAAAAGTTTCTCGAAATTTCTGTGGATTTGGTCGGTTCTTAGACATCGTTCCACTTGGGCGTTTACTATGCTGGGGTGGAATCGGTGATTTGTGATAAGTCACATTCTCGGTTTCGGTATCGTTTAAGGTGATAGTCACTGTTATTGTCATATTTTTGTGACAGTTTTCTGGTGACAGCTATTTAGCTTTCACTTTCATATGTTTTGTGCGTTTGATGTGACTTGCTTTTTGTGCTTTTGTGTGTTTTGTAAAATAAAAAATATGTTTCGGAGCTATTTTTAAGCAAAGCTGAAGAGGTCAATGAGACAGTCAGAATTTTGAGGAAGAATTTGAGAAATCGGTCTAAAATTCACAAGCTTGTAGTAGTATAATTTCGAAGTTAATATTGTTAAAATTATGCTAAATGATTGTTTTTTTAGATTCATGTTTGTGTTGCGCTGCACGATATTTGCTGTGATTTGGAGGTACCGTTGAATGAAAATGACATTTCCCAACAACCAAACAATCTTACCCACCAATCCAATATGCAAGAAGACCTCCAACCATCCAACAGGGAAGCCGCGAAAATTCGTGGTGCTCTTAGAGACACTCTGTAAATAAAAGAAAGCAATGGTTTTGCAACAAATTCGATTTATTGCTCTTTTTTTAATTTTTGATTTTTTTTTTTTGATCATTTGTCAGCTGTCTTATCTGTCATCAACTTCGAAAAAGCAAGTGTTGCTTCTTTTCTGAACTTTTTTTGTGATAATTTTACCCGATACCAAAAGATGATGATAGTCACAAATGACTGTCACCAAAGTGACTATCACCTATCACCTTAGCCGATTCCACCCCTGGTGTATGGTGGAGTTTTGAAGGCGGTAATTCCTAGTTGATCTTCTAACATGAAAGTAATTGACACTGAGCTTAATGACTTCTTGTTGTCTATCACAATTATTTCAGGGACAGCGAAAGCGAACAAAAGTTATCTGAGGGGCTTTTTTATGTCCTTTACTACTTAAGACCTCAGGATCTTAGCTTGCGCATACTTGGAAAACTTGTCGAGTGCTGTTAAGACTAGTTTTCCTTGTGTGGAGTAAATATCGATCTGAAGGATATGATCGGGGTAACGGGGAATAGGAGTGGCTTGAAGTTCCAAGTTTTTAGAATGACGATCGTATTTATGTTGTCGGCAACTTTACATTGTTTAACTATGTGTTCAGAACTTTTGTTATAATATAACAATAATCTCATGAATTATTCCCATGGTCGTCTCAAGCCGTTTATTATTGAGGGATTTTAAAATCTTTTGAAAAAAGTTATGAGATTATCTTTTGTGTAACTAGGTTGACTTAGGGTATGTATACGGGATTGTGTCGGGAAATAGTCATTCAATTCATTTGGGCGTTGCTGGGGTCTGGAAAGAGCGTCGGTTACATGTTCGTTTTTTCCAGTATTGTATTGTAACTCGTAGTTATATTCTTCGAATATCGTCTTCCAGCGCCTTATTTTGCTGTTGATGTTCTTACTGCTGTGAGAATAGGTTAGGGGTTGGCGATCTGTGAATATTTTAGATTTAGTAGGGCCGTATAAGTGATTCCAAAAGGAATTCAATGCCCAAATTATTGTCAAAAATTTCTTTTTCATTTGTGGCGTAATGCTCTGCTGTTTTATTTAGAGTTCTTGCAAATAAACATTATCCAATAGGCTTCTATTGCCAATTGAAATTCTTTTGAAAAATCTGAATATGCCAAAAGCATGTTGTCAGGTGCTAAAGTCATTTTTATTTTATTGACTGCTTGCATTGCTGCTTCGTTTAGGTGTACTGCTTTTTTTCTGGACTGATTTTTTGATAGGCCCCTCATGAAAACGAGGCCTGTCAGACAATTTGCACGATATTCAAATAAGTCAAGGAATAATCGTAGTTTAGGGTTTCAGGACAGAGCAAGTTGAGGATGGATCCAACTTTCCTTGGTTAGTTTATATGCCGTCTGATGAAAGCGTTTGCACATCAATGTGCTTGCGGTAATCGATTACTAATGAGTATTTCTTCTTGCCTGAGGAGTCCGCTTTTTTAGGCACGATCCATACTGGGGAATTATACAGTGACCATGAAGGTCACATTACTCCATCATTTAAGAGCTTTCGAATTTCCTTTTCCAATTCATCTTAAAGGCATATGGGATATGGATGGTATTTAGTGTAGACTGAAGAGTCGGTGCGAATATTTCATTTAACTGCTGTTAAGTACGTTCGTTTTTCGTCCCGGTAATTCTTTTGCTACTCGTAATTCACCTATGGATTGTTTTTGAAAGGTTGTCATATGGTTCGTTCGAATAACAATACATTTACAGATTATGCTGTACACTGTTTGATGGTATTATCATATAATCTCTTATGGCCATGTAATTGTAACGAGTATATGTTATAGTCGACAGATCTTTTAGGGTGTCTTTTCCCAAAATTCCATGAAATGATTTCAAATGTTAGTAGGAAAAATTTTAGTTTATCTTGCTTAAGGCGAAATGTTAGGTATCGATTTGACCTGCCACAGAATTTCTGTAAAAGCATTCGTCAATTTTAAGTGGGTTTTTTACTAAAAAATACTGAATATGGGTCTTGGTGTCAATAGGAATTCTAACCTTTAATACGTATATCGCTTAGCTCTTGAACTTCTTGATTGTTGTTCATCGCCCGTATTGATATCGGTAGCTTCTAAGTGATCATTCCTTTGGACTTGCCCTATAATCGATGTTCGTGGTTGAAGCCTGGGTAGCATTTGCCTCACAAAGTTGTTGTTAAATTGATTTGAAGGTTGTTAGTGGGATTTGGTCGTGGAATATTGTATTATTAAAATAAAGCTGATCTTTGATAAGCTTTGGTTAAATTCATTTGAAGGGTGATGGGTGTTGTGGTTGTGGAATTTCGTCAAGGAATATTATTAAATGAAGCTGGTTTTTGATATTGGCTAATTTGTTTAGGAAAATGCGGTGAGATGTTAAAAGGGGATTATCTTTGTTAAAGATTAGTTGGACCGGTAAAATGTGCGAGTTGTTCAAAAAACGGTATTACGTTTGGATGAATGGGGGATTCGTTTTGTTTTCTTCTGGGAGGAAGAGGCGAAATATTTGGCTTGATTTTGGTTAGCGTATACTACTCTGAATTTTTGATTCTCCAACTTTAGGCGTAGGTAAATCTCAAAGAAAAATTATTATTTTTCTTTCACAAGTTTTAGACTAAGTTGTTTCTTAGACTTAGATTGTATGATAATTCATAATTTAACTACTCTAATTTAGATGTAACTATGCTGGTTTATGTTAAATTATACTAATTAGGATTTAATAATCTTCTTTTTCAAACTCCCTATTGATTTTTCGGTCACGCGTATTCTGGGGTCCCTGTTCGGGCGCCAATTAATAAATCCGCTGGGGAATTTGCAACACCAACTTTAATTTATTCGAGTGGAGTGCATTTAATGTCCGTGGAAAATAGAATTAAGGGAACAATTCGCTGTGTCGCATTAAGACTTATACATATATTGGTATTGGATTTTTCTTTTACTAGTCAACCCGTGTCAACCCGGCTAGAAAAAATGGTCAAGGATGGCCAAATTCTCGACAATGGGCTATAACATCACTCCCTTCTTTGAAGAATGACTGTCCCAGTCATTTGGTAGCTTGATGTAATGCCAACCGACCCTATGTAGAACTAGTGGTTGTTTTGCCCTGCCTTTTGTTATGCGCTAGAGTACTTCACCCATTCTCGAAACGATCCTTGCCAGTCATTCTGCATCTTGGGGAAAAGTCCTTTTTGCCTTTTTGGGGCGTAATCTCCTTCCTTAAATGGTGCTGATTTAGCTTTTAGGTCATTACGGTCCTTCATCCGGCGGGTATACTGCAGCAATTGGTCTCGACTGAAGGAGTATGCCGTTTCTAATCTCTCGACCAAATTATCGACGTAACTGGTTATTCCAAGTAGTTGATCTGGACAAGGTCCGGCCCAAAGTTTCGGAGTTAAACGCAATCTTTTCCGAACGTCAAAAATGCGGGTGTCTGCTTTGCAGCTTCGTGCACGGCAGTGCGGTATGCCATTAAAAGAAATGGAAAATGGTAAAAGTTTCGTTGTATACAGCGCTATGGTTCGTGTTTTGTGTACGCCGAATTTCCTTAACACGTAGGCGAATACTGCAGATTCAAAATGTCTCCCCTGATCGGAATGAAGCTGAAGTGGGATTCCAAATCGGGAAAAGACGTGAACAATTAATGCCTCTGAGACTTTTTCGGCTGTTTGATCAGGCAACGGCCTCTGGCCACTTCGTAAAGTAGTCACAGAAAATGAAGATGAACTCCATTCTCTTGTTCACGCGTTTGAAGGGTGTTGCTACCAGAACTGGTTTTAAAGGTGGCCGATTTTTTTATAACTTTGACAAGTAATACAGGCTTTGCTGTATTGTTCCACATCTTGAGAGCAACTTACCCAATACTAGCGTTTTCTGATTTTGGACAGGGTTTTGGGAAATCCAAAATGACCGCCTGCCGGCCTATCGTGCATCGCGTTCATTATTTCTATCTGCAATGAAAGAGGAGTTAGAATTTGGTAAAGCTCACAAGACAGCGAATTTATCCGCCGAGAGAGTATCCCACTGCGACATTCTAGCATATCGAACATGGCCCGATAAACTTTTAGTCTCGAACTTAAGCCAGAGATTGTCTCGATTGCAGGTCGACTTTTCTCTTCTACCCATTGCTTGACTAGAGAAAGCACTGTCGAAGGCCTGCTGCTCTATCATATCCCCAGTAACAGCAGCTGTTTGGACCACATAACGTTCCATCTCGTTCTTTTACGTTCTTTTTTTGGTCGGCGAGAAAAGGCGTCCGCATTCTGATGTTTTTGTCCTGGTCGGTGTTAAACACCGAAATCAAATTGTTGCAAGTGTTCTAACCAACCGATCTAACAATCCGATCTTCTATTTCACTAAAATTCATCAGCCATCGTAAAGAGATGTGATCTGTCCTCAATAAAAAATGTCATCCGAGTAAGGAAGGCTGAAAGTGAGAGACAGCTAGAAGTTCCTTTCGAGTGACGCAATAATTTCTTTCGGGTTTCGTGAAAGTTTTACTAAAATATTCGAACACTTTCTCATGCCCGTCCTGATATTGCGATAAAATAGCTCCGCAAGCAAATTAGCTCGCATCTGTGTCCACAATAATTTTGTCCTTTTCCGTAGGTTGCACCAGGATCGGGGTGTTGACTAATTTCTGTTTAAGTTTAATAAATGCATCCTGACATGCATCAATCCATTGAAAGTGGCTATTTGTGCCGGTCAGAGCGGTTAGCGGTCTTGCTAAGGAGGAGAAGTTTGGGATAAATCGCCGATAGTTTGCCAATGAAAAACATCGTTATCTCCTTGTCTTTGGCATTAATCTCTATTTGCAAATGAACGAAGATCTAAGGTGGCAAACCAAGAGGATACTCCTAGTGCTTCCAGCGTAAGATCAATTGGCGGGAGCGGTTACGAATCTTTTTTATAATAGAGTTGGGCCGTCTGTAATCGATACAGAAGCGAAGCGACTCATATTTCTTCCAGACCAATACAACAGGTGAGCACCAGGGGCTTCGGGGAGGTGACACGATATTTTGCGCTTTCATTTCTTCCAATATTCGAGTGGCTTCCTCCCTTCGACTAATGGGAAGCTTTCAGGGGTTGTTTAATTAATTTCGTATTATTCTCGAAATGGTGTAAGATTACTGGTATTTTATTGGATTTTTCTTTTACTGATCACACGGGTCGAGAAAATAATGAACTGAATTGACAATAGAAGCAAGAAAAAAGAAGCTTCGTCAACTTGATGTCACTGAACTCCTCCTAAACGGCTGGACCGATTTGAATGAATTTTTTTGTATGCGTTTGGGTGGCGCCCTGGATGGTTCATATTCACAAATCAGCCCAGCAGATGGCGCTGCAGTCGGTATTTATCTAGACTGCAACTAAATGGCTGGATCGATTTGAATGAATTTTTGTGTATGCATTGATTCATTCATTCATTCATTTATTTCATTCATTTTGTGTATGTATTCATTCAATGCATTTAATTTTTGTGTACGCTGTATTTTGATATTATAAAGGGTCCGCCATTTAACGTTTTTTTTTTCAAGTAGTGCTTATTTCGTGAATGGTAACACTTAGCTCATGTCTGATTTGACAGATAATTAGTTTTATCCTTCCGCTGAACGAATATGGTTGTGTATACGCTTGAACAACGCTTCGCTAAGTGGGCCTGCGATCGACTTACAGAAGATGCCGATTTTGCCAAAAAAATCATCTTTTCAGATGAAGCTCATTTTGATCTTGGCGGGTATGTAAACAAGCAAAATTGTCGCATTTGGGGCACCGAAAACCCGCACGCATACATTGAAAAGCCGGTGCACCCAAAACGAGCCACTGTTTGGTGCGGATTTCGGTCCAGAGGCATAATTGGGCCATTTTTCTTCGAAAATGAGCAAGGAGTGGCCGTTACAGTCAATGGCGATCGTTATCGGGCCATGTTAAACGAATTTTTGTTCACAGAAATTGAAGAGGAGGATATTGGCAACATTTGGTTTCAACAGAAAGGCGCTACGTGCCACACAGCCGAAGCTACACTCGATGTTTTGCGCCCTGTTTTTGAAGATCGCATTATCAGCCGCAGAGCTGATGTCGTTTGGCCACCTCGGAGCTGCGATTTGACACCGTTGGACTATTATTTGTAGGGTGCCGTCAAAGATAAGTGTTACGCCGACAAGCCAGAGACAATTGACGCTTTAAAGGACAATATTCGTGAAGCCATTGGTGAAATACAGCTGCACACAATCGATAATGTGCTTAAAAATTGGACCGATCGTGTAGGCTACTTAATAAAATAAATGGAAATAATTATTTTCCATTATTAACCGGAAGGATTGTACTTTTAAATAAAAAAAGAAATTTGAGAAAATATTCAGTAGTTTTTTTTATAGCATTTTCAAAAAAAAAAAAAGTTATTTGGCGGACCCTATATGTATCGCATTTACGTTAATATTGAGCAATTTCTTCGGGGGTAAGAGATTTTCCACATCCCATTTAAGAAAAAAAAATTAAACTAAGAACAAAATACGCCCAAAAAAAAACAGAACCAAACAATTATTTTTTGTAAATACTGCTCAATTTTCACTCAATTAATAAATAAAAATTATTATGAGGCTAACCAAATTTCCTTCAAAAACTCAATCATGCGAGTAGGAAAACTCAGACGCAAATGAAATTAGTTATTTGCCGGAAACTTCGCTCAAAGTATTCAACTGACTTATAAAAATACCGTTTTTTTTAGGAATTTGAAGAAATAAGAGAAAAAACACAATTCCTACGAAAAAAGTGTATGAGGCTATCCATATTTCCTTGACTGACAGCGTGCATAGGATTTCGTTTATTTTCGACATTTTAATTTCTGTGCATTATTATATAAGCCGTGCAGGGACGGGTTAAGAATATCCCTGCAGCGATACCTCTCGCTTGTCGTAAAAGGCGACTAAAACAAAGGTAAACAAAAATCACATCTAGGCAATTTAGAAAACACCAAGGTGAGCCTAGGGACACATATACCACCATTAAACTGCCCCACAAGTGTACATGCAAATCAGTGGGCTGACACGACTGGAGATCACCGGTGTTGTAAGAGTAAGATCAAACAAAAAAATATGGAGCATGCCCGTGTCACAAAAAAAAAAGCAGGCCGAAAAACAATTGGTGCAAAATGCAAAAACACCAGCATTTGATTGGCCTCAGCGATGAAGTAATCCCAAACCGGGAAGCCTGCCGCTACTTTCTGAGGTCAAACCGGCGGACCCCACAAGCGGACCAGTAGGAATGCAGTTAAGTGGGAAGGTTATGGTCCTACACTTCTGACCATAACAACGCCGGAAAAAGGAAAAGAAGAAGAAAGAAGAAGAATTTCTGTGTATTATATTAAGTGTGTTTCGTTATTTTGACATTTTAATTTTTTTTTGTACGGTGTCTTTTGATATTTCAGTGAATATTAAGCTACGTACATAAAACAATGCCACGTCTTCGTGAACGAGGAGGAAATATTGGTCGACGGACTCGGAATTCACAATTAGTCCAGAACCGTCGGTTAAATAGATCGGCAGAAGATCA
This sequence comes from Merodon equestris, assembly GCA_958301585.1. Classification (NCBI taxonomy): domain Eukaryota; kingdom Metazoa; phylum Arthropoda; class Insecta; order Diptera; family Syrphidae; genus Merodon; species Merodon equestris. The sequence goes on along the minus strand of OY284417.1, from coordinate 51,180,960 downwards.
ATTGACGGACAATGAACATTTAAGAAACCAGGCTGCGATCACACGCGCGAATGAAAGTCAAGAGCAACGCAACGAACGCCTTCGAGTTAATGCATTGAGACAAAGACTGGCCCGTCAACGAGTCACCGACATATTCAGAACACGGGAACAACAGCGTTTGCAAGTGTATCGCGCATTGACACGTGCATCACTTCTTCGCCTTGCGTTTGAATATGAGTCGGACATCGACTATTCGTCACATTCACAAATTGTTATCGGTGCTATGAACAAACAATGCCAACACTGTCATGCACTCAAATACAAAGGTGAATCGGCCGGTTTATGCTGCGCGTCTGGAAAAGTTGTATTGCCACCATTGAATTCGCCGCCAGAACCATTGAAAGCACTACTGGATGGAGCTACACCTCGATCTAAATTGTTTTTGCGTAAAATTCGCAAATTCAATTCGTGCTTTCAAATGACATCATTTGGAGCAACAAAAATCGTTCAGAATGAGGATGGTCGCAATTTTCAATCAACGTTTACGATTCAGGGCCAAGTGTATCATCAAATTGGTTCTTTATTGCCAATGCCTGATACCGATTCAAAATTTCTGCAAATCTACTTCATGGGTGATGAGGAGCAGCAAATAAACGCACGCTGCCAGTACAACCATATCGAGCAGATGGAGGAGCGAGAAATTGTGGGTATTTTAGAACCGTTTTTACAGAATCACAACCAGTTGGTCCAGTTGTTCAATACCGTTTCAAACAAACTGCAAAACGACAACTATACGATCGTCATCAAAGCAGACAAAGTACCATCTGGGCAGCACGCGGGCCCATATAATGCACCGACCATTAATGAAGTTGCAATTGTTATGGTTGGCCACGCATTTGAACGTCGAGATATACGAATCAAACGCAGAGATAACACAATACATACGATTGAAGACAGTCATCGCTCTTACGACGCTTTGCAATATCCATTGATATTTTGGGAAGGAGAAGATGGATATCATTTAAATATCAAACAAAGAAATCCAGCTACAGGTACAATCTATACATGTCATTACCTAATATTTTATTTTTATGCATTATTAATTTCTTTTTGTCTTAATTATATTTTTACTTTGCAGGTGCAGAAACCAGCAAAAAAGTGAGCGCGATGAACTTCTACGCATATCGGTTGATGATTCATGCCAACGAAGACAATAATATTCTCCGATGCCGTCAGTTGTTTCATCAATATATCGTTGATATGTATGGGAAAATTGAAAGCGAGCGATTACGATACATCAGGTATAATCAAGCGAAACTTCGAGCTGAGGAATACATTCATTTGGGTGATGCTATTGTTGGTAACGTAGATAGAATAACTAATATCAACGACATCGGTACTTCATATATTCTTCCATCATCATATATTGGTAGCCCACGTCATACGCAAGAATATATTCAAGACGCCATGACTTTTGTGCGCGCGTACGGACGACCAGATTTGTTCATTACATTTACGTGTAATCCAAAATGGGATGAAATTAAAATTGCGTTATTGCCAGGTCAAACTGCAATAGATCGGCACGATATCACTGCACGTGTCTTCAGACAAAAGTTAAAATCGATGATGAGATTGATTATACATTCCTCGTTGCTGGCTGTATTCTGTTGAATGGCAAAAACGAGGTTTGCGCGTGTGGGCATATTTTGACTTGGTTGGTCGACAAAATACAGTCTGAAGAAATTGATAAAATTATCTCAGCAGAAATTCCGGATCGGAATATCGATCAAGAATTGTATGAGATTGTTACCGCTAACATGATCCATGGCCCATGCGGTGCTATAAACATGACGGCGCCGTGCATGGACAATGGAAAATGTACGAAAAGTTTTCCAAAAAATTGTATAAATGACACAATCACTAATATCGATGGTTATCGATTGTATCGTCGTAGAGACACTGACCATGGTGGTCAATCACATCAATTACGCACGTTAAACTGTACAACAGTTGATATTGACAATCAATGGGTGGTTCCGTATTCACCATTGTTGTGTAAAATCTACAAAGCACACATAAACATTGAGCATTGCAGTTCGGTGAAGTCTATAAAATATATATGCAAATATGTCCATAAGGGCAGTGATATGGCTGTATTTGCTGTTCAAAATGTTAACGAAAACGATGAAATAACACGGTACCAAATGGGCCGATACATCAGCAGCAATGAAGCAGTTTGGCCTTTTTTTTAGTTTTCAGATACACGAAAGAGAGCCTGCTGTTATACATTTGGCCGTGCACCTTGAAAATGGACAGCGTGTTTATTTAACGGAAGAGACTGCTCTACAACGTGCATCAATTGCCCCAAAAACCACATTAACTGAGTTTTTCGAATTATGCAACCGACCAGGTATTCCCTGTCAATTCGCAAAGACATTAATGTATACTGATGTGCCACGATATTTCACATGAAACAAACAGTCAAAAAAGTGGGAACCACGAAAGCGAGGTGTTCCGGTTGAAGGATACAACGGCATAATTATGGGAAATACATTAGGCCGATTATACGCAGTCCATCCAAAGCAACGCGAATGTTTCTTCTTGCGTTTATTGTTGGTTAATGTTCCTGGACCGTCGTCCTTCCAATACTTGCGGACAGTCAATGGCATTTTGTACGACACATATGCGTGTCGCGAATTACATTTGCTGGAAGATGACAACCATTGGGATATTACACTTGCAGATGCTGCATTGAGTTCCTCTCCTCATCAAATTCGCCAATTATTCGCCATATTATTGACGACATGTTTTCCATCTCAAGCTTCTGTTCTCTGGGACAAATATAAAGATTCCATGAGCGACGACATTCTGCATCGCATTCGGATCGCTGATCAAGATCCCAATATCGATTTTTCGCTTGAAATATATAACGAAGCGCTGATAAAGATTGAAGATATTTGCATTCTGATTTCGAATATGCCACTCATTCATTTTGGTATGCCCTCACCTAACCGCCCAGCAACAGACATCATTAACAGCGAGATTCAGCGCGAACAACAGTTCAATACGGTCTCTTTAACTACTTATGTTGAAAGTAATGAGCAACTACTCACTGATGAACAAAAGAATGTATACAATCGAATTAATTTGTCAATTGCAGCAGAACAAGGTGGATTCTTTTTTTTTGGACGCACCAGGTGGCACTGGAAAAACGTTTCTCATCTCACTAATACTTGCGCGCATTCGATCACAAAATCATATTGCGTTAGCAATTGCTTCATCAGGTATTGCAGCCACTTTGCTTGATGGGGGACGGACTGCACATTCAGCACTCAAGTTGCCGTTGAACATTCACACAAATCCAGATGCAGTGTGCAACATAAAAAAGCATTCCGGTATGGCTAAAATTTTGAAGAAATGCAAAATTATTATCTGGGATGAATGCACTATGGCCCACAAACATTCACTTGAAGCTCTCGATAGAACGATGAAAGATCTAAATAATAACACCAGGCCTTTCGGTGGTGCTTTACTGCTGCTGTCTGGTGATTTTAGACAGACATTGCCGGTCATTCCACGCGCTACATATGCCGATGAAATTAACGCATGTATAAAACTATCATATCTGTGGCGAAATGCCAGTACACTACGTCTAAACACAAATATACGTGTTCAACTGCAAAACGATCCATTGGCACTATCATTCTCCGAGCAATTGCTTATCATTGGAAATGGAACAATACCATAGCATGGAGATACACAATGCATCAAATTGCCAGACAATTTCTGCAACATGGTAAATACGAAAGATGCTTTGATTGAAAGCATATTTCCAAACTTACAAGCTAATTATATTAATCATGCGTGGCTTCGTGAACGAGCTATTTTAGCTGCAAAAAATATCGATGTTGACGCTATTAACTTCAAAATACAACAATCAATGCCCGGCAATGAGATATTGTTCAAATCGATCGACACTGTTACCGATCCTGACGAAGCAGTCAACTATCCTGTTGAATTTTTGAATTCGCTGGATTTACCAGGAATGGCACCACATAACTTGCGATTAAAAATTGGCTCACCTATCATTTTGCTTCGGAATTTAAATGCACCTAAGCTTTGCAACGGTACAAGATTATTCATAAAAAAAATCATGGGCAATGTTCTTGAAGCTACAATTTTGAACGGCAAATTTGAAGGTGAAGTTGTTCTCCTGCCACGAATCCCAATGATCCCTTCAGACTCACCCATTCCATTCAGACGTCTGCAATTTCCAATCCGTTTGGCATTTGCCATGACTATTAATAAGTCACAAGGTCAAACAATGTCGATTTGTGGGTTGGATCTAGAAAATCCGGTCTTTTCACATGGCCAATTATATGTGGCGTGTTTTCGCATTGGAAAACCGTCAAGTTTATTCATTTATACCCCTCAGGAATTGATTAAAAATATTGTTCATCAACTCGCATTAAGATAAAATTAAACAAACATTATTCATTATAACGAATTGGTTTTAGAATAATTGACGTTATTTCAAAATAAGGAATAATGAAATTATTATATTATTTGTCTTTCATTTCATACTTGGTTTAATATCCTAATCGCTTGAAATATCATGCAGGACAACGTTGGCTAGTATATAGTATATATATTTTTGGTTTCTTATTTTGGTTTTTTTTTATGTTCGTATTTTGTACTTTTTTCCCTTATTTTTATTTTATTTTAATAAAAACTAAATCCACCCTCCACCCTACCTACCCTAACTCTAACCTACGCTAATCTACCTGCCATTGGCGTTCCGCAGGCCTTGCATTGAAAAGGCTATGGGGACCAAAGATACCACTGGCGCAGTCCGCTCAAGCTACCAAAAATTTCGAGGCTGTTGAACAAGGTCTTCTCTATATCGGCGTCAAATCAACTTGCTAAATCTGAGGCGCTCGGGCTCACGCATCATGTTGCGCACTGTCTTATGGTACATGTATTTCGGTTAGTAAGGCATGGAGATCAGGTTATTAGACGAAGTCATTGCTCTTGGCACGTGACTTCGAACTAGCCTTATCAGAAAATTGTCCATAAAATGCCCTATTTAAGGGACCTTGTTCGGGTAAAACTTCGTGTACTTAGATTCGGGTGTTCTACAAGTCCTGAGATATTGGCTCTCAAAGAGCAGAATTATTTCTATTAAGGTGGTTCTCAAATTGAACCAGACGGTTCATCCACAGGTAATTACGGGCCTAATCAAAGACATGTAGCAGATTATCTTCATACTCTTCGCAAGTTTGCGCCAATTTTTTCTTGTATCTAGTATCCCGAAGGGCCCTAGACAGAGGCGTTGTGAATAAAATATATTCTGATTTCTGGAAGTTGATCTTTAAGTGTAAAAATGACATTGATCATGGGACGAGATCTTCAAATGGTCCGCGTACGCTATTTAATGATGAAGAGAAGCTATCAGATCACTGAAGTAAATGCTAAAAAGGATCGGTGAGTTCACCGTGCCCTGTTGCAATTCGTTGTTAATGTCAAATGTATGGTACAAGTCACGTTGGTAATTTTCACAACGAACTTTCTACCGGTTAACATGTGAAAAATCTTATATAGCAATGGTTTATTTATGCCCAGCAAGCTGAGCTTGTAATAAAGATCCTCTAACAACACGGTATCGAAAGCTTCTTTCAGGTCAATCAGAGAGGCACCCAAGCATCAATTTTTGCATGTTCGAGTATTCCATTTGATATCCGATATGAGTTTCGGCGCGGCATTAGTAATGTCGTGCCCCGCTCTGAAACCGAATCGGTTATCTGGAATGATTTAATTGTCCTCAACCCATTTAGACAGGGCTCTATGGACTACCTTCTCGAAGACCTTCCTAATACTCGGAAGTAGACTTATCGACAGAAGATTTGCCGGGTTAGAGGCAAATTACCCCTCTTGGGGATTGGTTGCATTACTGCTTTCTACCAGTGAATTGTTGAACAGGGTGGTGTACCACTTTACAGCCACTGGCGGGGTACCTAATCACAACATTGGATACTCGGTCGACTCCCGTGGATTTTTTTCTTCTTCAATGCCTCGTAGATCATCTCAAGATCTTCCGGTGATAAGAACAGGGAGGCCAAGCCTGGACGACAGTACAATTTAACTGTCATTGTCCGGCGCTATCGAAAAATGCTTATTGTTCATAAGAAGCGTTTACTATCTTGGAAGTTTCAGATCCTGAATATCATTCTAATTGTTTCTCTGAAATATTTTATTTATTGTATATGAGGGAACATATTCGGGCTTTTGGGTTTTACAGCATGAAAGCTTTTGTTCCAATATAAACGTACAGATATTCTGTAATTTTCTTTGATTAACTATTGCATATTTTTAGTCAGTAGCTTCTGTGTCCTGATCTCAGAGTTTTGTCTGTTAGTATAACTTCTATACAAGTTTGAGTCTTGATAGGCCTGTAGTGTGTCGCTTGTCGCATTTCGGTACACATTTGTGATGCATGATGCCATTTTCGTGCTATCATACTATTCGTTGATTGTTTTATTATATCGTCCATTTTTTTTAAAGATCAATGCTTATTGGACAGTTGGAAGGAGACATTTAAGCCGCGGCCAACGCATCCTAATGTAGAGGTGCATTTGGTCATACTCTACCATCTCCGCGAATTCGTCTGGTACTATAATCATAGCACTAAATTTACAATGAACGCCGTATACCGTTAGTAGAATATTGCTTCGTATAACCCAATCTCGGTCGAGAATCAATCAGGATGAGATCTGCATAGCCCAGCAATGGCTTGGTAAGCTCCTCCTATTGTTTGGAACGTTATTTCCTCAATCACTATGTTTGGCTTTTAAAGCGCCGTACAGAATGTAGAATTTTTCTACCGAGTTTAAGCGCAGCGATTGAAAAAAATTCTTGAACTCTGCGATAAAAAAGTCGGCTCTTCGCTTAATCCTAATCCTGTCCACCAACAGTATCTTCAATAGACTCTCAACCAACGTACGTAGGTGCGCTAGGCCCGGCAGAAACGAGTAGATTCTGTCCACTCGGGTCGCCTGCTAATGGATCTGGTTCTTCATTGCGGTCTACTTTTAAAGGTTTTTAGCCTGCTTATGCTGCTCTAGTGTGTCGCACTGGATAGCATAGCGGTTCTCGCCTATTCCTTTAAAAATAAAATTGCCTACGCCAATAACGTACTTACACATACATATCTATGGTCTCGCGTATGACCCTGGTATGGATAAATGCTATGGTATGGTAATGGGTGGCAACTTCTCGTTAGTAGAAAGTCGCTGTTGCTTCTGTTGGCGCGGCTGTTATTGCAGGTGTTGTTTTTTTTTTTGTTATGCGATTGTTCTTGTCGCTGCGACTTTTATTGCTGCGGTTTCTATTGCTGCGGTTTCTATTGCTGCGGTTTCTATTGCTGCGGTTTCTATTGCTGCGGTTTCTATTGCTGCGGTTTCTATTGCTGCGGTTTCTATTGCTGCGGTTTCTATTGCTGCGGTTTCTATTGCTGCGGTTTCTATTGCTGCGGTTTCTATTGCTGCGGTTTCTATTGCTGCGGTTTCTATTGCTGCGGTTTCTATTGCTGCGGTTTCTATTGCTGCGGTTTCTATTGCTGCGGTTTCTATTGCTGCGGTTTCTATTGCTGCGGTTTCTATTGCTGCGGTTTCTATTGCTGCGGTTTCTATTGCTGCGGTTTCTATTGCTGCGGTTTCTATTGCTGCGGCCGTTGTTTTTTCAGGTTCTGCTGTTGTTGCTGTTGCTCATTTAATGCGACTGTTATCATAACATCTGCCGAGGCTGATTATACTGTGGCAGATTTTGTTTTTGCTCTTGGTGTTGAGGCGGTTGCAGTTGGGTGGGTGATGGCTTTTCCCTCTCCTTATGCTGCATCTCCGTGAGCCTATCCATAATTACTCACTTCACCCAGTGAAGTGATAGCATTTGTGTAAATATGCGAGACCTTCGATACCATAGTTATGATTATGAATTTTTTTTTTCAAGTTAGGATGACATAGTTTTTAATGGAATTAACACATTATTTCCAATAAGTCGTTAGTCTTATGGTCATGGAACGGATATAAAATTTTTTTAATTTGAAATATGCTTCCTCCCTATTCTTTAGAGTTAGTTCTTTGGACTTTTGAGTTAGTTTGTTCGAGTTTTAAATTCATTTTTATTTAATAATTTCTTAGATTCATCTTACCCTAGACAAAAATGCTTAAAACTAAAATCTTAATTAAAATATATACAATCGATACCTAACTCCCTGGTGGTGTGAGCGAGAGAATCGTGCCGAGGGATGGAAGACTGGGGGTTAAACCAGCCCTAACGAGCTCCTTTGGGTGCTTTGGCAAGGCCCATAGTATACATGCCTTACCACAGTAGAACCGGTTATGCTGTGGTGGACCTTTTCTACATTGGCTTACTCGTGGGAACAAGATAGAGTCCAAAAAAAAACAAACAAAACCTTTGGGAGCCACCTCCCAAGATTCTCAGAAGACTGAGAACAAAAACGGTTCCCAGGCAACGACATCGACCCCAGGGAAGCACATAAGAGCCAGCACGACGGTCTATAGAAAGAAATGTGCTGCTTTTGAAGTCCTTAGCCGACTGTAGCCTCGTACAAATGGGCTTCGGAAACAATTGAAGAGCGAAGAGTCGACCTAGAAAGGGACCTTCCACATCCGCTACCATAGTCAAAAAAGTAGATGGACAACAAAAAGGCCGATCTCACGATGAAACCTCAAAAGAAAATTCTTGAAGGTAAGATCAACCTCAATCTTCTTTCAATGTACAAAGATAGCCCGGAAAAGAGACTTCCTGGTTTCACCAATGGTGGCTGGCTCCAAACTTATCGCTTATTGCCTGCGACGACGACAGCGCTGCATTCTTTCTAAGGCCCACTGTCACCGCAGCGGACAATTTGTGGGAAGGTACCAAGCCGGAGGTTGTGAGCAGGGGCGAGGCACCGCTCAGACATAGGGCCCGCGCCAGTATACCCGTGGAACCCAGCCACCCACGATTTCCGCCACCTCAGCCTCCTTCAGAGCTTGGCAGGAATCCGATTCTCCATCCTCTGACTCAGAGGATCTGAATGCTACTGTGACAGAGGCATCTGGCACAAACGATAGCTCCAATGCTACGTATAACCCAGAGAAACCTGCACCACAGTAAGGTTGCGTCTGCCAACCTTATTCTCCACCGTGCAGAAAGTGGGGACGACATAGACCTTATCCATGAGACATGGATTAGCAAAAATCGCATTGCCGAATTAAGGACAAAGCAAACCAAACTGATACACACTAACTGCGAAGGGACTCTGCATTCTAGTAAAATCCCATATTAACACCGGTCCTCTTAGGATGTGACGCGAACGCTCACCACACCATTTGGGGCAGTAGCGACATCAACAAAAGAGGTGAGGCAGTACTTACTTATACATATAGGTCGATGTAAATTTCGAATAATTTCAACAATTCTCAACCGATTTTGGAAATTCCCAAAACTTCAATTAAATTTAGACCTTTACAATTTATTTTGATTAATTTTTGAAAACAATATCAATTAAATGACCGCCTTTATTGCCGATGCAAAAATGGGCTCGTTTTCGCGCATTCTCCATGACATTTTCGAGCATTTCGGTCGAAATTTCTGCGATTTCCGCACGACTATTTCTTTTGAGCTATTCTATTGTCTTCGGGCCGTTAGCATACACCTTGCTTTTCAAGTATCCCTAAAGAAAAAAGTCCGGCGATCCCGGAGGCCAGTCAATATCGCCCTTTTTTGCCACCAATCTTCCAGGGAAATTCTTGCGCAGAAGGTTCATTGTTTTGTCCGCAGTATGGCTTGTCGTGCCGTCTTGTTGAAACCAAAAGTGAAATAAGCCTTTCTTACGCAATTCTGGGACCACATAATGGGCCAACATCCACCGATATCGATCGCCATCCACTGTATCGTCAACTTTGAAGAAATAAGGTCCAATGATGGTTTTAGGGCATACACCGGCCCAAACAGTAACTTTTTGATCATATAGCTGCTCATCGTGAATAATGTGAGGATTTTCGGTACCTTAGAAGCGACAATTTCGTATATTAACTGAGCCAGAGAGCGTAAAATGTGCCTCATCGAAATTTACTCCCAGAACTCCGGCTCAGCATAAATCATTGCAACAACATTTTATGCGTATGCCAAGCGCCGTGGCTCATCTTGTGGCAAAATTCTTTGAGTTATCTGCACTTTGCATGGAAATAAGTGAATATCCTCCTTTAAAATTCTCCGCAAAGTGGTCCTGATGCCTAACAGCTGCGAACGGCACCGATTTGACAAATTTGGGTCTTCTTGAACACTGATCTTCACAGACTGAATAGATGAGTTTGAACGCCGCGGACGTGGCCTAGGTTGCTCACGAGGGCTTGTCACAGAACCAAATTGAAAAAAAATCGAGGCCCTGCAACAAATTGTATTTGACAAATTTTTTGACCGCAACACGATCAATATTAGCACAATCGGGCGTTCATTTTTAATGAACATTGAAACTATTTCCGTGCATTCTTTTGGTGTGAAGCGATTCATGGTTGGAATTGTACTGGTTTGACGTTTCCAAAATGCTATGACATATGAAAATCGGTTGACAATTGTTGAAGTTATTCGAAGTTTACATCGACCCTTATGGTATGGCGCACCCTGTATTATTGAAACAGACTTTGTTATTTGTAATAGGGGCAATATGCCATAACAAGAAAAGGGCAGGAAGTTTTAGATATAACTTTGGTATCTAATTCTTCTAATATCTCGGTTGCAAACTGGTCGGTATCAGAAAATAACTCCTTCGCACCAGTTACATTCGCTTCCATTTAAGCTAAAGGAAACTAAAAGAGAACCAAACCTTTATGGTGGCCTGCTGATCTTGGTACACTAAGAAAGGAAAGCAGACGGCTTTTCAACAAAGCAAAAAACAAAACAGAGCAGAGGACTGGAACCGCTACAAGAACAGCCTCAGACTATATAAAAATGAGCCAAGAAAAACGTAAAGGATATCCGGATATCCTGGAGCAATTTGTGCTCAGAAATAGAAGAAAATAATGAGGCCAGTAGAATGAGGAGTCATATGTCACTATACCCGCCTTAATTAACAAACCAGATGGTACCACAACGGTGACCAGCTAAGAGTCACTAGTCCTCTTGCTCAGTACACACACGCCCGAAAACACAGAGGTTAGTAACTATAATTTCGAACAACTCATACCGAGTCCTCCGTTAATTTCAAAGGAAGTAGTAAGCAAAAGAAAACTCCAATGCGCAGTAAATAGCTTCCTTCCATACAAATCTGCAGGTCCGGATGAAATCTACCCGGTAAAGATGCGACGTGCTTACGGCATTCTCGAACCGTGGTTTTTGGTATTATTCTCATCCAGTCCAAACTGGGGCTTTATACTATTTTCCTGAAGGGAAGCAAATGTTGCATTTATACCAAAAGCAGGAAAAACCTCCCACACAACTGCTGAAGACTACAGACCTATCATTCTCTCCTCTTTTCTTCTTAAGACCCTAGAGAGACTGGTGGACCTGCACATTCGCGAAAACCTACAAAAAAAAGTAGACACAGCTCTACACACGATAGGTGGAACCGCTGAAAAATCACTTTCCAACAAAGAATTCACCATGATTGCCTTTCTCGATATCGAAGGAGCTTTCAAAAATATAAAACCACTAGCCTTTACTAATGCATTAAACAAACTAGAGGTTAATGGTAATATGATATTTTGGATCAAACAAATACTTTCAAGCAAGTTGATTCATTCGAAATTCGGCTGCTACCAAACAAAAAAGGCACGGAAACGTGGCACAACACAAGGAGGAGTATTATCTCCGCAATTGTGGGTCCTAGTTGTAAACGAAATACTCCTATCCCTGGAGGACACCGGGTGCAAAGTCACTGCGTATGCAGACGTTATTGCACTAGCAATTAGCGAGAAATATCTCCCAACAATCAGGGATTTGATGGAAAAAAGCCTAGGCAAGCTGGGCAATTGGGAAGAGAAATGCGGGTTTGGAATAAATCCCTTGAAAACAAAGCTAGTCTTATTCACAAGAAAACGGCAGACTCCTCAAATCACTCCACTTAAACTCAATGGGATTTACCTTAGATTCGCAGACAACGCCAAATACCTTGGCGTAATACTCGACAGGAAGCTCAATTGGAAATTGAATGCAGAAGAACGCATAAAGAAAGCAACAACTGCGCTATACACCTGCAAGCTCCTAAGCAGAGTCCAAAGGACGACGTGCATTGTGATAACAGGGGCACTGCGAACAACCCTCACTGCAGCCCTTGGCGCTGCGACCTAAGGAATCTGCTCACTGGAAGTTCTCCAAAATAGGGCACGCTGGTATTCTACGCCAAAGCAATGATATAAGTGAAGTGACGGACTACTTAATTCCGACCCTTGACTTCAAGATTCTCTATAAAACAACAATTCCCAACCGAAGACAATGGGAGGGGAATGAACTTCCAAAAAAGGCACTGCACTGGAAATATACACAGACGGGTATACGATAGGCAATTTTGTGGGTGCCGACCCTAAAAATCAGCCAATCCTTTAGACTTCCGAACTACTGCAGCATATTCCAAGCTGAATTAACGGCAATTCGTGAGGCCGCCGACTGGCTGTCTGTGAGATTGATGAACAATAGAGACATCGTCATCTACACAGATAGCCAAGCTGCAATAAAAGCACTCGAATCATCAATAATAAGATCAAAGTTGTCAGCCACTGCACGTATCTAAAAGAGATATTATGCTGAACATAGCGATATACCAGGTAACTGTGAAGCAGACGAACTAGCCAAAATAGGCACCACACAGGTATTCTCGACTGTTAAAGGGGAAATCCACCCTTCAATGCAAGAGGCAAATGAGAGATTGCGGGACCTCGAAACATGCAACTGTGCGAGACGAACCTGGCCCAGGTATTGTCAACGTAAAACCACAAGCCTGCTAAAAATACGCAGGCAGATTATAAGCAGTCTAATCAGCCTAACAGAACATTGCGCTTTGGGAAAACATACCGAAAGATTAGGACTGCCATACAACAATGAGGAAGAGTAAGAAGCTCCATCCCATCTCCTATGTAATAGCCCTGCCCTAACCGCCTCAAGAAGACGATTTCGATTTATTTCTTCAACGAACTAACGGATCTATCCGATACGGAGATCTACAAACATCGAATTTTACTCAGCAATCAAAATGGTTCCAAGAGAAACAGTGACCAAGCCGACTCAAGTGGCAGCACAATGCACCGTTCTTGGTCTAAGTGATCTCCACCGTTCTTAACGGGAAAAGCCACCTAACCTATTTTTCTATATATTTCTCGTATATATTTCATATACTTACATATATATCTTTTTTTCATTTTTAATTATACATATATATACATATTTTGATTTTATTTTTATTTTGTGTTATTTTTTCGCTTTTGGGGTTGTAATTCATTTTTTGTGTTTTGTCCTAGCCTACTCGAACCTACCCTAGCCTATGTAAGCCTGCCATTGGTGTTAGGCAGGCCTTGCCTTGAAGAGGCTTTACCTATCAAGGTGTCCGTTTACGAAGTTCTCTTAGCCACCAAAACGTTGGTGTTGGCCGACTAGGTCTCCTCGATCCCGCAGTGAGACCGATCTACAGAACCTAAAGCGCTCGGGCTCGCGGAGTGCGACATCGGCTCCGTAGAGAAATCGAATTGTGACCCATATGGAAGTTTAGCGATACGGCTAATGTTCAGTGGAAGTTTCTCCAACTGAGTGCTTTTGTACGAACTAAAAAAAAACACGTCGTCTTTGTTCTGTGATCGACAAGTGAATGACAATGACTTTTATTTTAGTTATCAAGTTCAGTTAGTTCTTATCGTATATAAAAAAAAATATGGCGAACATTGGTTTTTAGGCGGTTGATTCAAAAAATGGCAATAAATGGAACAAATTGAAATATGAAATGTTAGTGATGAGATTATTACAATTTCGATAACATATGTACATACATATATGACATTAGATTTCAACGATTTTAGCATTATTACAATTCAATTTATCAAAACAAAAACAATTGATCCAACATTCCGCCCCCTTTGAAAGGACTCTGCTTTCAAATTGGTAACAGAGCTAGTTTGCGTATTGGACGTCTGAACGTCCCCCTTGGAGTTTTGATTTCAGCAATTCTTACTTTGCCGTCGTCTCCCTTGTAGATGTTGATAACTCGTCCCATAGACCACCGATGGGGTGGAACATTGTCTTCGTGTATCAGGACCATCGCGTTGATGTGTAGGTTTGGTTGGTCTGATGACCACTTGTTGCGTTGTTGAAGTTCGCTAAGATACTCCCTTGACCAGATCTTCCAAAAATGCGATTTTACGGCCGTGATTTGTCGCCACCGTTCTAGGAAGCTGATGTTCGACGATTCAACTGGTACTACCGGAATTGCCTTCAGGGATGTACGAATAAGAAAATGACCTGGTGTAAGTACCTCGTAGTCGTTAGGATCTGATGAAAGCGGTATAATTGGCCGAGAATTCATCACTGCTTCGATTTCGACGAGTGCAGTAGTGAGTCCTTCATATGTCAGTCTAGCAGTCCCAAGACTTCGAATGAGATGACCTTTTGCCACCTTGACTGCAGCTTCCACAATCCACCAAAGTGAGGAGCCCTGGGGGAATAAAATGAAAATTTATGCCATTATTTACACAAAATTTAGATATTTGGTTTTTCGACGATTTTTCAAAAAATGCTTGATTGAATTCAAAAAGTTTTGCTTGTGCGCCAACGAAGTTTATGGCGTTGTCTGAATAGACGTCCGTCGGAAGCCCACGACGTCCTATGAGTCTCTTCAAAGCTGCTATGAACGCGTCTGATGAAAGGTCTGATACTACTTCTAAATGGACAGCCTTGGAAGAGAAACACACAAATACAGCAATGTAGGCCTTGTACGGTTTTTTCCCACGAATGTTGTAGTGAATCATCACTGGTCCACAAAAATCAACTCCGCAACAATATTCTCGATGGTACGCACTGTTTTTGGCTTTTCACGCTTTGGTTTATCGATAAGGATGCCAGTTTCTTTCACTTTTTTCACAAGATAACGAACATACGGAGCTGACGGTGCTTCTGTTCTTCCAAAATCCGTACGCAATTTTCGCACACATTCTGCAACATTACCATGATTTTCAAAGTAATGTCGCAATATTTCCCAGCGTTGTTCAAGCGTATACACAACCATATTCGTTCAGCGGAAGGATAAAACTAATTATCTGTCAAATCAGACATGAGCTAAGTGTTACCATTCACGAAATAAGCACTACTTGAAAAAAAAAAGTTAGATGGCGGACCCTTTATATGTTGCATTGTTTTCTGTACGAACTGAGGAAGGTAATCCAAAATAACTTAGGCTTTTATCATTTCATTGCAATAGTTTATTTTCGATTTGTATCAAACCTTCGTTATAAATGTCCTCACTATATGGTAAGTCGAAGACTTGATTTTGTTGTCTGATTCTGTGTCTGATATCTTCACAAAGATCGTCTTTGAAATTGTCCCATAATTTTAATGGTTCCGATGGCTGACAAAATAAAAGTATGACAAAAAACAGCTCTCTCATTTGTACTGGACATTGCGAAAGCGATGCTTCTCTCAAAGTATTTTCCCAATGGTCATCGTTTTCTAACAAACCTCTGGCATGACAAGATAGGTCTCTTTGAGAACTCCGTTAACGGTTTTTAAGTACTCGAATGAGGTTGGACCGCGTACGGGATGTAGCAACATCCTAAGATAAAAACACTCTGACTGTGAAGGATGTACACCGTAGACTCTACCTAAAGCGGCATCTTTTTTTATGCCTGGATGGCCAACTACGTCCTCACCACGCTTCCTTCTTGAGAATTTATTATTATATTTATTATATATGTGTTATACATATTATTATTATTATATGTGTAGTATTGCGGGACTTCGTTGTATAGAAGTGTCTTTGCTAATTCATCTTCATTACAGAGCTCAAAGAAAGCCAGCAAAGTATTATAGTTTTACGTGGGTTTTGGGCCACTTGTTCAGCCGTTTCTGCGGTAAAATACACCCTTTGGCCGATTTCTAAGTGGACGGCTAACTGCAAGACTGTAGGATGTCGCTCGTGAATGGGAAATTCTAAAATTCGCCAAACAGCTTCGGATGTACTTATGTACTGGCCATTTACATAGTTTTCCCCTTCATCGTTTAGGTTTTTGACGCTAAAAGTAGCTTATTGATATATTTACAAATGTATTTGATGGCTTGAACTGAGTGGCAGTACTCGACATTTATGTGCACGTTAAACGTCCTACACAATAATGGAGAATAAGGGACAATCCACCTATTATCTATATTGAAAGTACTTCCTCTGATATTTAGCGTAGCGCTCTAGTCTACATTTTTGCCGTCACGACGACGATAAACTGGATATCCGTCCTCTCCGGTTTGGGTATCGTTGACGAAACGTCGAGGGTACTTTTTTGTGCAGATACCGTTTTTCATACATGGTGCTGTTAAGTAAGTCCGCATGGACTGTGCACCATATTTTTAGTCACGATATTGTACAATATCGGGTCGTTTTGTTGGTTGGGCAGTTCCGCAACTATGACACTATCAATTTCGTCTAGCTGGATTTTTCTTTCTAGCCAAAACAGCAAATGACAGTGAGGTAAACCCCGCTTCTGCCACTCCACATTGGCCATGTAACATTTCACTTTGCCGAATATTTCATCTTTTGTGAATAATTTTATGAATTTTTTCATCTTTAAATGAAATACCCTTGAAATTATGTCATGACGATCGAAAGACCGCTATCCAGTTAATAGTTCCGCTTTAATTTCAGGCCATTCAGGGTTACACGTAAAAGTAACAAATAAGTCTGGTCTCCCGTAGTTGCGGACATAAGTCATCGCATCTTGCGTTTTTTCGTGTAGATAACGCGGAGAACCTGTGAATGAAGACGGCAAGATTACGCGCTGACCGATGTTTGATGGGTTAACATTTGCGGTGGTTTAAGGTGTCTCTGAGGTGAATGTATTCTTCAGCCCTCAGTCTCTGTTGATTACGGCATATGTAATTTTAAACGAAGTCATTTGAAATAGGCTATTGTACCTACGTATGTTGGTTAGAAATAGTGAATGATTATTTGTCAAAAGACTTTTTATTGGCTGTTGCGGCTCCTGAATATTGGGGTGACTGACTTTTCCAGAAGCACAGCACAAACCATTAGGTTCATCGGCCCATTTTTTGGCAGAACATTTAGAGCAGATGGCTCCGATTTGGATGGAAGACTGTTGAGCATAATCAATCTGTGGATCGTATCTGAAAGCCGATCTGTTACTGTGAGCTAAAACTCGATTGCGAACTCTAGCCGTTGACGTCTGTTGTCTTTCTCTCTGATTCCGAAGGCCTTCGGAACGCTCAGAGCTCGATTCCCTACCGCGAGCTTGTACATTTCTAATATTTTGTTATTCAAGCTACTGCAAACGCTCGATACCCGACTCTCGCGCGCGGACTTGAGACGTTCGCAAATTTTGTTCAGCAAGCCGTTGTGAACGCTCAATACCTGATTCTCTTGCACGCGATTGCGACGCGTATTCTCTTTGACTTGCAAGACAATTTTCAGTTTCTGATGGAGATTCACGACATATTTTTATTGCCCTAGCCTGTGAACTATTTCTAGAAAGTTGAGATCTTGATCTTTTGGGCATTTTAAAATGATAAAACAAACTAAATACTACATCAACTAATACTAAATTATTTGCTCACATGTTGAACAGGAATTAGCCTGTATATTGAAGTGGTGATTAAATTCCGTGCAGGGACGGGTTAAGAATATCCCTGCAGCGATACCTCTCGCTTGTCGTAAAAGGCGACTAAAACAAAGTTAAACAAAAATCACATCTAGGCAATTAAGAAAACACCAAGGTGAGCCTAGGGACACATATACCACCATTAAACTGCCCCACAAGTGTACATGCAAATCAGTGGGTTGACACGACTGGAGATCACCGGTGTTATAAGAGTAATCAAACAAAAAATTCTGGAGCATGCCCGTGTCACAAAAAAAAAAGGCAGGCCGAAAAACAAATGGAAAAACACCAGCATTTGATTGGCCTCAGCGATGAAGTAATCCCAAACCGGGAAGCCTGCCGCTACTTTCTGAGGTCAAACCGGCGGACCTAACAAGCGGACCAGTAGGAATGCAGTTAAGTGGGAAGGTTATGGTCCTACACTTCTGACCATAACAACGCCGGAAAAAAGGAAAAGAAGAAGAAGAAGATTGAAGTGGTGATTAAAAAATTATAAAAAATTCAAAATATTTTCAAGGAACAATATTCGATATCGCACACAACTGTTGCCCTACGCAACACTACGCCGACCACGCGAGTGAGCCGCGCGGCACTTTATTTTGTGACATTGAC
Organism: Merodon equestris; assembly: GCA_958301585.1. Classification (NCBI taxonomy): domain Eukaryota; kingdom Metazoa; phylum Arthropoda; class Insecta; order Diptera; family Syrphidae; genus Merodon; species Merodon equestris. The sequence continues at coordinate 51,162,505 of OY284417.1, read as the reverse complement.
TCTCCTCCCGCACCGCAGTGACGCTTAGGTCACATGCTGCTGCCTAGCTAGCCGAGCGGGTTGCGGGCCGGGCGCGGGGGCAGAGGCAGGCGGTGGTGGGAACGCGAGCGTCAAGAGAGACACGACGACGACGGACAGTTGCTAGTTACTGAATTTCAAAGATAGAAAAATTAATATACGTTGCTTAAATAATGTGGTTAATGTAATTGGTTTATTTATATATGTATAGAAAGACAGATTAGGTAGGCTTAATACATTCGTGTCTGTGAAACCATGGAAATACACATACAAAATGTCAACCCAATCGGTCAAGCCGTTTAGTAGTTGACATACCGACAGCAGCGCCACCTACCGGGTCCAATTGTATTTTTAAAATAATTCAGGAAACCATCGAAATACCCATATAAAATTTCAACCCAATCGGTTCAGCCGTTTAGAAGTTATGTGAAAAAGATAAGTACGGAAGGATAATTCATACTACCCGTTGTCCTATTACAAGTTTTCCCGTAGGAATGAAGCATTTTCCCGCGGTAAAAAGTAGCCTATGTTCATCAGGGATAATGTCGGCTTCTAATGGTAAAACAATTTTTCAAATCGGTCCAGTAGTTTCGGAGCCTATTCAATACAAACAAACAATCAAATCTTTCCTCTTTATAATACTAGGCAGATCAGTATGCGCGGGCTTAACTCCGCTACTGAAAATTTTTGATCGAGCGAGCAAATTTGTTGTTTTATCAACCTTGCTCTCGCTCCGCATGGCACTTTTCTAAACTTTACTTCGTTATTTCTCACTATTTTTCAATCAAACAATTTCATTTGATAATTTATGGCTCATCTACAGACCTAGATCTATCGAATGACATGCTGCACACATGTGTGGTTATAGCCGATATCTACATTTAGTGCGTACAAGATTAGTCCGAAATCGTTTTCGGACCACTATATTCCCCGTACATGCACGCGCTAGGCCAAAAAGTGGGTGATTGCTCTCGCTCCGCTACGCTCCGCTCGATCAATTAGTATATATAAATAGATTCAGTGGGCAGGAATCTGTTCACGCTCAACATGCGCCTTTTACAATGACGATGGAAATTAATCCAGTTTCGCTCAACTTCGTGTTGGACACAGGTGTCGCCGGTTCGTTGATTCCTAAGACAATGTTCGAAAAATATTTTTAGTGCATACAATGGGGATTGCATCGAAGTAATAGGTAAGTTTTTTGCAACTATAAGATCGGGAAAAATACGAAATTAGTGGTGATGACGAATACTCGGGGTCCCCCAATTTTGTGATGCGACTTTATGTCTGGGTACGATATCGGTCTTTCTCAAATAAACGCAATAGAAAGCATTAGTGGCTACGTTGGGGGCATGTTGAAATGATTTGAAGAAGTTTTGAAAAGGAGTTAGGGGCTTTTACTGTTAAATTAGAGTTAATCGAAAATTCAAAACCTGTTTTTTGTAAACCAAATAGGTTACCTTTTGCACGGAAATCTAAAATCGAAGAGCAATTAAAAGATTTAGTAAAAAAATGAGTTTTATTTCAGGTCGATAATTCCGAATGGAGAACGCCTTTGGTGCCCATTGTTAAACCAAATTGAGAGCTTCGCATATGCGGGGACTATAAGACTACTATCAAAAGGTTTTTAGTGGATACCAAATATCCTTTACCTCGTGTCGACGAATTATTTTCTTGTTTAGAGGGTGAATTGTTTTCGAAACTAGATTGGTCTAATGCTTATAGTCAGTTGATTCTGGATGAATCCTCACAGTTATTGTGCGCATGCAGCACGCATTTAGGAATTTTTAAAATGACGCGTTTACCTTTTGGTGTAAAACCTGCCGCCGCCATATTCCAGATGACAATAGAGAATATTTTGCGGGGTATTCCCAAAGTAGTAAATTATTTGGATGACTTTATTATTACTGGAAAAAAATTGCATAAGCATGCAAAAACCTTTGCATTAGTCTTCTTCTTCTTTTCCTTTTTCCGGCGTTGTTATGGTCAGAAGTGTAGGACCATAACCTTCCCACTTAACTGCATTCCTACTGGTCCGCTTGTGGGGTCCGCCGGTTTGACCTCAGAAAGTAGCGGCAGGCTTCCCGGTTTGGGATTACTTCATCGCTGAGGCCAATCAAATGCTGGTGTTTTTGCATTTGTTTGCATCAATTGTTTTTCGGCCTGCCTTTTTTTTTTTTTTTGTGACACGGGCATGCTCCAGATTTTTTTGTTTGATCTTACTCTTACAACACCGGTGATCTCCAGTCGTGTCAGCCCACTGATTTGCATGTATACTTGTGGGGCAGTTTAATGGTGGTATATGTGTCCCTAGGCTCACTTTGGTGTTTTCAAAATTGCCTAGATGTGATTTTTGTTTACCTTTGTTTTAGTCGCCTTTTACGACAAGCGAGGGGTATCGCTGCAGGGATATTCTTAACCCGTCCCTGCACGGAAAAAACCTTTGCATTAGTATTAACAAAATTACAAACGGTAGGTCTTCGCCTAAATGCATGCAAGTGTATGTCCTTTCAGAAACAAATTTCATATTTGGGTTTTATTATAGACCGAAACGGGTTACACATAAATAAAAACAAGGTTTCAGTTATCTTAGAGACCCCAGTGCCACAAAATATTTTGGAGCTAAGGGCATTTGTTGGAATGTCAAATTATTATTCCAAATTTATAAATTATTTTGCTCATAAGATGGCTCCTTTTTATGCATTCGAAAACATGTAAAATATAAATGGACAAGGTTATGTCAAGAAGCTTATGAAAATCTTAAGAAAGAGGTAACATCAGACCAAACTGTAGCTCACTTTGATGCTAACCAGCGAATAGTCTTGTCGACCGACGCTTCGAATGTGGCGGTCGGTGGTATTTTGTCCCACCGATTGGTTTATGAGGATGGAAAAAAACTACAGCGCTATTCATAAAGAAGCATTGGCAATCGTTTTTAGCGTTAGAAAATTACGACAATATTTACTGGGTAATAGTTTTATTTTGGAATCAGATCATAAGCCGCTTCTGGCTATTTTTGGCGAAAATAAAGGATTGCCGGTTATGGCGGCCGCCCGAATACAAAGGTGGGCATTCATTCTATCGGGTTTTAATTATACTATGCGTCACATTAAAGGATCAATTAACCCCGCAGATCATTTTTTTAGGTTACAGCAGCAGAAATTAAGTGCGGAGGGTGATTTCCAATTTAATTATTGTAATTACATAAGAAAAAATAACAGTTTAAATCTAAATTTCAAATTAATAGCAAAGGAAACCAGGCGTGATCCCACATTATCCAAGTTAAGTGAGGCAATTCAAAGAGGTTGTGTAGAATCATCAGAAGCACAAGTGTTGAGATTTTTATATAAACGCGTTTTGATTAGTGAAAAGCTAACAAAGAACTGAACTTTATTTGAATATAGGACATGAGAAAAAAGAAACAGAAAGAGGAATTCAGCGTTGCCAGAGTAAAAATATTTAGCTTATATAAACTTTAACACTTCTTCTTAAGCTACATATATATTCGTATTAATTCAATCCAAGTGACTTTGAAAATTCATTATGTTTCTGTTTTCCTAAACACTTAGTTAATATATCGGCAACGTTTTCATGAGTAGATACATACTGCAATACAATTTCTTTACTTTTAATTTTATCTCGTACAAAATGAAATTTAATGTCAATATGTTTTGTTCGTTTATGATGTACGGGATTTTCTGCAATGTGCTGTGCACTGATGTTGTCTCCAAATATTGTCATTTCCTGTTGGGGCAAACCAATGTCTTGTAGTAGTCTCCGGAGATATACGGCTTCTTTTGTTGCGGTTGATAGCGCAATATACTCCGCTTCTGTACTGCTTTGTGCGATTACATTTTGCTTTGTGGGTGACCAAGAGAATGCACTGCCTCCAAGGAAAAACACGTACCCTGAGTATGACTTTTTATCTGTGATGTCGTTGGCCCAATCTGCATCTGCAAATCCTTGTACAGGTTTTCCAGTATTACGGTATATGAGTCTCAAGTTTGCAGTTCCAGATAAATATCGCAAAATGTGTTTGGCCGCAGTTTCATGCTCTGTGTGTGGAGTCGTATTTCTTTGAGAAAGTTTGCAAGTCGTATGCAATATGTCTGGCTGGTTCAAAACTGCTAAGTACATGAGAGATCCTATTAGTGATTGATATTGTGTAATATTTACCAACTATCTTTCTGGCAAGCAACTTGGAAGCCAGGATCCAGTGGGGTAGTAACTGGTCGACAATTTTGCATTCCGTACATGGCCAAGAGATTCGCAATGTACTTCTTCTGAGACAATATAACAGGACCTCGATCTCCGGTGCGTTCAATTTCCATTCCAAGGAAAAAAGGTAAGGCGCCACTGTCATGAATTTCGAATTTGGTTGCTAACTCTTCTTTTATCTGGTTGATTTCCGTTTTGTTGTGACACATGATAATTAAGTCGTCCACATAAACTGCTATGTAATGTTGTTTGTTCTTGTTGACATAAAGACATGGCTCACTCGGGCATCTTTCAAAGTGCATGTCCTGCAAAACCTCATTCAGTGTGTTATTCCACGCTCGTCCGGACTGCTTAAGGCCATATATTGCCTTATTCAGCCTTAACACTTTATCGGGATGCTGCGGGTCGACAAAATTTTCCGGTTGCCTCATGTAAACTTCTTCTTCAAGGTTACTGTTTAAATACGCGTTTGAAATGTCAATATGATGCATATATAGCTCCTTTTCTGCAGCTATGGCAAACAACATCCGAATGGTTTCATAGCGGATGACAGGCGAAAAGTTTTCTGAAAAATTTATACCATATTGTTGTCCACATCCTTTGGCAACTAATCTCGACTTAAAACGTTCTATCTCGCCATCTCTCGCTTTACTCTGAAAGCCCATTTAGAACCAATGACTTTTTTACTTATTAGTAAATCCACTAAGGACCAAGTGTTGTTTTTCTCCAAGGCGTCCAGCTCCGCTTGCATTGATTTTTGCCAGTCAGGTGCGTTGTCGCTGCTTAATGCGTCTGAGACAGTTTGTGGAGTATCGGTGTCTTCAAAAAGGTTTATGTTATTCAACATGTTATACTGTTTTTTCGGTCTACCATGCTGACCTGTTCGTACAATCTTAGGTCTTCCAGGTCCACGTTGCGGCAAGTTTTCGAGCTGCTCAGGAATGGGCATATCATTAGCTATGTTCACGTCACTATTTTCTTTATCAGTAGGGTCTGCAAACTCCTCCTCATCATCGTCGGAGCCTGTGTTTTCAGCTTCTTGCTCCCCTTGTTGATTTAAATCTTGCTTTTGAACTTCGGGAGGTTGCTCAAGACGAATAATGTTTGTAACAAAATCATTTTTGATATCTGGTGTATGAGATTCAAACCTACCTTCTAAGAATTTAACATCGCGACGTTCCACGATCATTCGCTTATCTGGATCATATAGCCGGTATGCCTTTGCCTCGAAGGAATATCCAACGAAAATATATTCTCTGCCTTTTGCATGAAATTTGCTTTTCTTGGTTTTATCCAGCGCAAAGACGTGTGACCCGAAAATCCTAAGATGTTTTACTGAAGGTTTTCGTCCCTTCCATACCTCAAACGGCGTGCACCTGTTAAGGGCATTAGTCGGACACCTGTTGCGTAAATATACCGCTGTTTGAATCGCTTCAGCCCATAAAAATTCTTTTAGATTTGCATGTATTATTAGACTTTTTGCCATTTCAACCAACGTGCGAATTGCGCGTTCTGCGATGCCATTTTGCTGTGGCGTGTACGGGACGGTTAGTTCTCTTTTTATGCCGCATTCGGTAAGGTAGTTATTGAAAATCTTGTTCACATATTCGGTGCCGTTGTCACTTCGTAAGACTTTTATTTTCTTGCCCGTTTGACACTCGACGTAGCTTTTGAACTTTTTAAATTTTTCAAATACCTCACTTTTGGCGTGCATAAAATAGACAAACACTTTTCTGCTGTGATCGTCGATAAAAGTGACAAAATATCGATTTCCGGCGATAGAGCTGACATTCATCGGCCCGCATACATCACTGTGAACCAGTTCGAGAACATTTTTAGTTACTTTTTCTGTTTTTTGTGGGAATGGCAAAGCGTGAATTTTTGCTTTATGGCATGTGTCGCAATTTATTTCAATATTTATATTTTTTATATTTATTCCTTTCACCATACCATTTTCAATTATATTTTTCAAGCTTTTGAAATTTAAATGGCCAAATCGCTCGTGCCATGTCTTGGATAACGATGAATCAACTGACAAGTTCACTACATTTTGTTTAGGCTGATCGACATATATATATAAATTGTCTTCTTTCTGTGCTCGTAATATAACTTCGCCTTTACGATTTGTAATAACAGCTGTGTTTTTTTTCAAATATTGTATTGTTTCCATATTGTGCTGCCTTTCCCATGGACACAAAATTCATGTTTAGTGATGGAACATACAATACATTTCTCATTGATATTTGACCCTTTTGAGCATTCAACGCAACTGTGCCTAAACCAGGTGATTCAACTATTTTATCCGCAGCTAACATTATAGTTGTTTTGTCTTCCACAAAGGACTCAAACTTAGTTCTGTCACAACACATACATATGTGATGTAGCACCACTGTCAAAATACCAAATATTTTTTCTGTTGTGTTTCACTTTACTATGCATTAAGAAATTTGATTGCTCTGTTTTGTTTTGGCTATCTACTTCTTTCTTTTTTCTACATTCGCTTGCTCGGTGACCGGGTTTGTTACAATTGTAGCATTTTCCCTTGAATTTTTGTTCTCTCTTTCGATCGATGTTTCTTGAAATTCCAGGAATGTGTTTGCAATTTTTTGCGCTCGTTGCTTGGGCTGCTATTTCGGGTTCAGCCTTTTCTTCTTTGCGGACGCTTTCTTCTAGGAATTTGAGTTTCACTACTTCGAATGTCGGCAGCTGGTCGCGTGTTTCGATTGCGACTACGAAATTTTCCCATGATTCCGGCAAACTGGAAAGGAACATAATAACTTTTAATTCGTCATTTATTTTTATATCAAGCTCTGCCAATTTATCTGTTACGTTTACAAAGCCGTATACGTATTCGGCAGCGTTGTCATTATGGTGCATCTTCAAACGCAGCAACTTTTGATACAATTGGACTTTCTTGATTGGACTTGCGGGTAAATGAATGTCTCGAAGTTTTTTCCATGCTTCAGCCGATGTTCTGCACGCCTTAATGTGCATTAACTGTGTTGGCTTTACATTCAAAATCAAATACGCCAACACCTTTTGATCAGTCACGTTCCAGCGTGCAGCCTCCTCTACATTGTCTTCGGGCTTTACTTTTGTTTCATTTACAACACTCCACAAATGAGCACGCTTCGCATAGACAAACACCACAAATCATAATTTCCGTCATCAAGTTTTTCAATTTGAATCGACATATTCATTTTGAGTTCTATGTTTTCTAATTTTTATATGTTTGATTTCACTATTTCCGCGAATTCTGGGCCCATAACCTTTGTTGAGATTTTTATATAAACGCGTGTTGATTAGTGAAAAGCTAACAAAGAACTGAACTTTATTTGAATATAGGACATAAGAAAAAAGAAACAGAAAGAGGAATTCAGCGTTGCCAGATTAAAAATATTTAGCTTATATAAACTTTAACAACAAGATTTCGTGCTCTTCCGAAATAAAAGCAACGAGCTCTCAGTCGAGTACGGCTGTATTTTACGGAGTTATAGAGTAATTATACCTCTCAAGTTGGGTAACAATGTTTTGTTGGAATTATAGTACATCGTTCTCACTTGAGCATTGTTAAAACTAAGGCACTAGCCCGTTCCTATGTGTGGCGGCCTAAGTTAGATCAGTTTATTGAAAATTTAGTTTTGAATTGTGTTCCGTGTAAAGGCGCCGACCCAAATCCAGAGAAGGGTTCTTTGTTTCCTTGGGCCCCAACTGAGTCTGCCTGGTCACAGTTCCATATCGGTTTTGTGGGTCCCATCAATAACCATCACTTTTTAATAGTTATCGATTCGTCCTTCAAGTGGGTCGAAATTTTTAAAACTAAAGAAATAATTGCACATTTTACCATAACCAAGTTAAAAGAAATTTTCTGTCGATTCGGTTTAGTAGATACTTTAGTCAGTCATAATGATAGGCAATTTACGTCGGAAGAGTTTACTAAATTTTTGTCTAAAAATCATATAAAACGTTTCTTGACCCCTCCTGGTCAAACGGATAAGCAGAAAATTTAGTCATAACGTTAAAGGGTCTATTTCAGTAAGCAGAAAAAAAATCATATAAAATTATTACAAGGTTCCTTTTTGATTATAGGTGCTCCAAGCACTGTTCCACGGATGAAACACCTGCTAAATTGTTTTTAGAAAGGGAATTAAAAAATCGTTTCAGTATGCTTAGACCACCACTATTTCTGACTATTTCAGAGAGTCAGTTATCGAACATCAAGTATCATAAGCGGTCGAGAAGCTCGACGTTCGAAATCGAGGAAAAAAATTGTTCGTGATTATTCAAATCCGAATAAAGCACAATGGCAAAAAGCAATGGTTAAAGAACGTGTGGGACCGCAATCTTAACGTTGTATACTAACTCGCAACAGCAAAACTATTAAACGACATTTAAATCAAATGATTCCCGGAACTTCTAATTATAACCAAAACAATGTGGAGACATCGGTTAACGAGGATCAAAGTCGTCCATGTATACCAGAAACTATCGATAATCGTGAAGTAGCAGCGACACCTGTGTCCTACGCGATTCAACAAGCGATAAACTCAGAAAACGTGGAAGGGGATAAACAAGTGCGGGCCCACTGTTCTGGTTCTCAACCAACAAATTTTAAACAATTAAGACGTTTCAATTACAAAGAATAACTTAGAATAACAAAGAATGACTTATAACTGAGGATTTAACTGTTTATGGTAAGAGAAACATAAAGATTTAAAAAATAGTTAGGTATGCGCATTTATTTTTTGTTACAATATTGTTTCAATATATTGAAGTAATTTAAAAACGAAATATTATAATAAAATTAAAGAATGAAATTAATTAATTTTTGACTTTGGTATGTTACAACTTAGGAAGGGAGTTGTGATGTAGCACCATCTCTCTATCAGTATAAGAAACTATAAGCTGTCATAACTAGGTATTTTGTAACAAAACTATGATCTATTACTTGCACATAAGTGTGTAATATGAACGGAATAAAATAAATCAGTTTGTGTTCAACTTCCGACTGGAATACATCGCACATTTCAAAAGTCATATATAAGTTATCACCATTTAAATTCAAACTCCATACGGCGACACAAGAGTACGCCCTTGAACCCATATGGCAATTGCAACATCAGTACCGGTTCCCGCGATATCAAGCTAGCATGGTCCCCAGCATTGCGTCATCTTACTGTCGATGGTATTGCACCCAAAAGCATCACCCACCTTTCCACAACGAAATTCCCGGAACCTATTTGCCCTATTCAACCTAGCATCTATCCGGAACAATGTTCTCATTGCATCACCCAATAGATGCAACGAAATTCCCGGAATCATCACCTATTTGCACCACCTAGCACCTGTGGCAATATGCTCCCACAGTCGCAAGCTGCTTAGCTCTGATATAAATACGAGTCAAAATTTGTAACAGTTTCGAGTTTAAATAAAGTCGTGAAGGCGGACGGTTGGCCGCCGGAAAAAAGTATTTTTTTATATTTTCTACGCGGGAAGGAACATAATTTATAGCAGTGGTGTGCTTAGCCCAACTGACAACATCAACACTTTTCTATCTATATACATGAACTCACATACATTATATTACATACATTTACTAACTCCTATTCATTACATTCATTTATTCCTATACATTTTTTGAATTATATACATAATATATTGCGCCATAAGATGGCCTGATGATGAAAGGAACAATGAAAAGACTGGGGAGTATGAACACTTGGCTATAGGGACGCTTGGGCGATTAAATTCACGCCTCAGAAAATTTCGGCTTAAGCAAAATCCACCAATCCTAAGGCCAAATGATTTTGTAGACGTCCGCTACGGTTAACAACTTATTTAATGGTTCTGTGAAACTTCCTTAATTGGACCTGAAAAGATTCTATGGTAAATATCAAGAATGGCTGCCGTTTTGAGAACAATTGCGGACGGCGGTTCACGAGAACACCAGTTTATCAGCAACGGATAAATTCAATTACCATAAATCTGTGTTGGCGGGAAAAGCGAAAAAAGTAATTGCCGGTTTCACCGCATCTAAAATTGTTACGACGCTGCCGTTTCACTTTTGAAAGAACAATTTGGGGATACCGAACAGCTAGTCGACAAACATATGCAGCAGCTAATTTCTTCTCTTAGACCTGTTAGTTCAAGATCGGATGTCGTCAGTTTGAGAAATTTGTATAAAAGTAAATGTTTCAACATGTAGTCGTACTCTAACAACTTTGCAAATGCCATCTCAGCAATATGGTGTTAATGTTAAAGCCCGTACTATTGCGCTATCTCCCATTGAACTCCGTATTGATTATTATCGTACAACAGAAAGAAATGCCAATAGTGAAGAAATTAATACTACGAATATGTCGTGGATACCTGCAGAAACGGACAACGATGGTGATTCCACATGCAGTAGCTCTGTCCTTTCAAAAATAGGAAACTATCAGGTGAAAGGCATAATGATATTTCTTAAGCGCGAAGTCACATCTCTGGAGAGAAATCGAGCTATCTCTGGCACATCCACTGTGGAAACGAATAATGGAACCACGACAGCGACTAGTTTGGTGTCATTGGGCGAAAAGGACAACAAATATTTCTTTTGTGAATCGGACCAGCATGAAACCAGAGAGTGTGAAAGCAACATTTCATTAGCCGCTAAAAGAGAAAAGTTGCACAAAAGCGGTCCATGTTTTCGGTGTGGAAAACGTGGGCATTCTGCCAAAAAATGTTGAAATGGAAAATGGCTTTCTTGTAAAAAGTGCAAGGGTAAGCATTTATCATCAATGTGTGATCCAACTTTTTCGAAAAAGCCACCAGAAACGATACGACCCAATAATAAAAATGGGCAGATTTTGATAAACGTAGGTGCTCAAAATCCGACTCCGCAAAACAATGTTTTTCTGAAAACAGCCCGGTGTATTGCTATAGGTCCAAATAAAAACAAAATATTGTTGATTCGGTTAATCATTGACGGTGACAATCAACATTCTTTCATCTGTGAATGCTTGACCTAAAATCAACAAAAAGCGTAGATATTTCTGGCATACCGGAATCATCCGCATAACCGCACACCGGAAGTAATCATCCATCGCCCAGAAAAACATTAAGAACGGTAACAATTGCACTTCAAAGCCAATTTGATGGAAAAATTGTCGAGATTAGGCAGTTGTTGTGCCGAATGTTTGCGTGGATGTTTTACCAACCTCAGACAGCTCTTGCCCTGCATTAGAATGAATGCACTTGGCTAACTCTCAACACGTTTCCCTCGACGCAGAAGACGGGTAGAGCATGCTGTCAGGTTCCGATTACTACTGCCACTGTGCCCACCGACCAACAGCGCAGAGTGACCGAATCATTTAGAGCAGTGAAGACCGTTTTCAGGTGGTCACTAAATAGCCCACATTATTCGAATGGTAAAAATATCATTTCAAAAATCTATTTATGTTCTTCATAATTTCTCAGCACTGCTCTAATGGACGGCGAAAAGAGACTGCAGAATGATTAGAGTCTCCTTTGGTGTGAAGTGTAGTCCATTTATTTTAATGACGACCGTACAGAAACATTTATCTAACGTAGAGGAGCATTTTCCTTCGACATGCGATGTGTTACGAAGGGGATTTTACATGGACGATATTGTTACAATACCAGAAATGAAAATGAAGGAAGGCGGATTTATAACGAAGCCGTTTCGATAATGAGCAGCGCAAGTATGAACCTTCGCAAATGGTACTCCAAAGGTCATGAGATAAGGAAAGTGTTTTGTGCTGACTGTCCAGATAAGCAAAATGTGTTGGGAATAGAGTGATTTGTTTGCAGTGATGAAATCACCGTGTCTATACAATTCGTTGAAAGCTTGGTTTCTTCGAATTTATCAAGGGGTTCCAAACGTGTGATACTTTAAACGATAGCCAGAATTGTTGACCCATTGGGCATGTTAGGATCAGTAGTCGAAAATTCTGTTCCAATCCATATGGAAAACGAAGCTTTCATGGGACCAGGTGCTTCCCGCTGATCTTATGTGTGAATGGAATAATTGCGTAGAGAACTTATTACAGTTAAAGGGATACACTATCTCACGATCTGCCTTGTCATCTCCGCTGAAAATAACTATTCACATTTTTGCTGACAAGAGCATGAAAGCGTATGGTACTGTGGCCTATATTTCGAATAGTTATCCATCAGGTGAGAACTCTATTTCAAAATTACCAGAATTAGACCTCACCGCGGCTTTAATAGCAGCGCGTTTGTATTCTTACCTAAAACGCTATATAAAGATCCCTGTTCATAGATTCCACCTATGGACGGATTGAATACTAGGATTAGTCGACAGATGGAAGCCGTGTTACGGAAATACGGCACCTCACATCAACATCCGGTTGGAACCACAGTGCATAACCCTGCAGATTAGCTCACGAGGGAAGTTACGGCGGAGTCACTAAAAACTTCTTCGGACTCAAGCAGCAGTTTTTCTTAAAACATCTGGAACTCCTGGCCGATACCCGGACAGCCGGGTAATCGATTAGACAGCGAAATATTAAAACCAGTCGTTAATTTCCAGTATTTTAGTACGTGGAAGCGTCTGCTGAGAGTTACAGGATACATAATACGCTTCTTGACATCCTGCAAGAAAAGGGAAAGATCTGTATTTGCTAATCTGTCTACAGAAGAACTTAACGTCGCCGACACGTATTGGCTAAGATACATTCAAGGCGCTAAATTCACTAATGAAATTTGTTGTTTGCAGAAAGGAGCCCATACCTAAAAGTTCTACGATTTATCAATTGTCACCGTTCCTGGACAAGGATGGCTTGTTGAGATTAAGTGGACGCTTACAAACGTTAAAGGAGTCCATATATTTTAAGCATTCTATTATACTACCTCCTAAGTCATATCTCGTAGATCTCATAGTAAAAAATTATCATCAAGTGACCCTGCACGGTGGTGCAAGTCACCTCCTGGATTTTGAAAGGGCGTCCAGTGATCAAGAAAATTCTGAAACAGTGTATTATCTGTGTATTATCTCTCAGCCATTCGGACCTCTTCCGATTGAAAGAATAACACTGTTTAGACCTTTCGACAATGTAGGTGTGGACCTCGCAGGTCCTCTCTTTTGTTTTGATCGTTCCAATGGATAAATAAATAAAACATACCTCATGGTATTTAACTATGCCGCCATTCGTTCGGTACACTAAAGATGGTACTGAATATGACGACTGAAAGCTGTATAATGGGCCTCAGGCGCTTTATCGCTAGTCGAGGGTTTTCATCACTCATCTTTTCCGACAACGCACGAACATTTCGAAGGTCAGCTTTGGAGTTAGAGATCACAGACCATAAATTACAAAATTTCCTATCAAATCGGTGGGTTTTGGGAACGTCTCATTCACTCCATAAAAAACATACTAAAAGTGGTAATAGAACAGGCAAAGCTAATATTCGAACAACTACGAACGATTCTCACTGAAGCTGGAGGTATGATAAACGTCAGACCTTTAATATATGTATATAAGTGGCGATCCAACATCTGTGAAGAAGCATCGGGGCCAAAAGAGATTCAGAACCTTTGGAAGCAGCGAATGCGATATACAACCATGCTGAAGAACCGTTGGCGATCCGAGTATATGCAACTTCCACAGAGCAATTAACCTTCATCCGTTCCTAAAAAAATGTGTTCCTTGGGTCTTTTTGACCCACAAGGTTTTTTTGATAAGTTTTTATTGGCTTAATTCGTTTTAGATTCAATAAAAGAAGCAATTGCAGAAAAGTAAGGAACACAATTTATTTATTATAAATATTTAGCATTTTACACAATTATTATTACATAGGTTACATACTCGACACATTCCTCAACCCGCCAATCTATTTTTTCTAAGTAATGCACGGGTACATTCACTTCTGTCATTCGCGCAACCTTGCGTTTCCTTTATCTTTTTTCCCATTTTCCTTCATTCCCCGGAGAGGTACATATCACTTACCGGACACCTTAAACTACCAAAAAAGCTGAGTAAACAGCTCACGCGGTCCCACAGTGACCAGGTAAACTGATAATGCAAAGTAGCCGTAGATATAAGAGAGTGGATAAACTCCACTGCAGTTAGTTATAGATCTGATTGTGAACTGTGCATCTTGTTTGACGAATAAAGTTTTTTTTTCCGCCGATCGGAACGTCTTTTTTTAGGTGGCGCAGTCGGTAGGATCCTGACTATATTTTAAAGGATCCATACGAGAACGGACCGGTAAATCGCGTGTGGAAAAGTGACGGTTATAAGTGTTAACGAGTACCGAGTTAATAGTTTAACTACGAATCAGTTAAAACTCAACGTCGGACCCACCCCACAAAAATTACCTGATCACATACTTTCACGAAAGAAAAAAAGAAAAAAAACCAACGACAACAAGATCACCACATCTCAGTGATATAACTCAAAAAAAAAAAAAATAAGAAATAAATAAATAGAGAAATAAAGACGTTCTCTCTTTCTTGTGGTCTCGCCTTTAATATCTTTTGTGTGTGCATCCAACCCCTTAGTTACCAAAATTAAAATCAAAGACAAAACACTGAAATTTTGGCCGAGAATTCCAGAAATGGAACAACAAAGCCTAGACCGACTAATACAGGCTATTGAAGCCTTAGCGACACGTAACCAAGTGCAAAGTCGCACAGTGCAAATTCTCAAAGAAATATCTTACATCCGTGAATTCAATGGTGATAGTGGGGCATTGACCCAATTCTTAAATGTAGTGGGAAATCACATTAGTGCCGTAAATGAAGCGGAAAGACCAGAACTGTGGCAGGCAATTTATAACACGAAAGTAATCGGACCAGCAAAGGACTTACTGCTGCACAACAAAGCAACAACATGGGAGCAAGCCAGGGACCTCCTCAAGCAGCACTTTCGACCCCCTATAAACTATAAGGACATTGCAAGGAAAATAACTAACCTCAAAGTAAGTTCCATAGCCGATCTTAACACAAAAATAGAAGAATTAATTCAAAATGCAAACTCCTTTGCTACGTATCAAACTAATCAAATAGAAGCTAAAAATACGTTTTATAAATTAATAGTAAATAGAATCAAACAGCTAGCAATAGGGAACGTATCTAGGGATATTAAAGACATTTACGACCTCCACAGAATTAAGGACGTATTGTACACTTATTATATAGGGTACGATGAAGGAAATATAGAGAGGGATGTTAAAACGAACAGACCATACAATAGGACAAACTATAACCACAGACGACAGGTACCGACCAACCAGGCAAATGGCTCAGGGTCAGCCCAGATAGGAAGACAGCCAGGACAGTACAGACAGAGTAACGACAATTATTTTAATAGGAATAATAGGCATGTAGGGCACCAGACCTTTAACCCTTCGGGACAAATCCGAAATGCAGCCCAATACCCAACACCAATGTCTGTCGGGCAAATCTCAAATCAGACGGTTAATCCAAGTAGTCAGGAGGAGGTTCATAACATCGAACCAGTTTTTTTTATAAACTAGGCCTCGGAGACAAGATATTCATTGACTTGACAATTGACGACATTAAATTAATAGCACTAATCGACACAGGCTCGACAATGAGCATAATAATTTCCGACAAAGTAGACTGTAGTAAATATAAGTTGATTGACAAAATAAGATTGCGTTTACAAACGATAAACAATGTAACAACGGAGATAGTAGAAAGAATAGCGACAAACATACCAAAAGAATTTAATTACAGCCCAAGGGGTGCCATCAAATGGTACAAAAGAAATTTAGGAGACAAACCCTATGATGTCCTCATTGGTATGGACTTACTCAATAAAATTATCAAAACTATAGATTTTGATAATAAGTGTCTCGTACTAAATAACGGTACCAAAATACCCCTATATTCTGTGAACCCCGAAAGAAACTTTGACTGCTTCGAGCTTATCTCTGATGAGAAGGAGATAGATTTAAATCACCTTAACGGAGAAGAAAAGCAGAAAATTCAAAGATTATTAGAACAATTTAAAAGTCTAATGTACAGAGAAGGCGATCAACTAACGAATACAGATTCTATTACTCACGAAATAACTACAACAACCAGCCAACCAATTAACTCGAAACTGTACAGACTGCCCCCGAAACACGAAGAGGAGGTACGAAGGCAGGTACAAGAAATGGAGGCAGAAATGGAGAAGCAAGGCATTATTAGAAAATCAAATAGTAGATACGCCTCCCCTATTGTACTAGTAGCAAAGAAACCAGATGGCACAGGAGAACAGAAATTCCGATTGTGCGTAGATTACAGGAAGTTAAACGACATCACGGTAGACGACAAATACCCGCTACCAAATATCGATGCCATACTTGACAAACTGGGACGAGCCCAGTATTTTTCATCATTGGATCTCGCAAAAGGGTATCATCAAATTAAGATGAATAAAAGGGATATCCCGAAAACGGCATTCGTAACACCAAATGGATTATACGAATATGTAAGAATGCCGTTCGGTCTCAAGAATGCGCCAGCAACCTTTCAAAGGTTGATGAACGACATTCTCAGGGACCAAATCAATAAAATATGCGTCGTCTATCTTGACGACATATTGGTCTTCTCGACCAGCCTTAAAGAACATATTCAATCCCTAAAAATCATATTTACAAAACTTTCGGAACACAACTTGAAAATTCAATTTAGTAAATGCTCCTTCCTTAAGAAGAACACCGAATTCCTAGGGCATGTGCTAACAAGCGAGGGCATGAAGCCCAACCCTAATAAAATCAAATGCATACAGGACTTTCCGCTACCTCAAACAGACAAGCAATTAAAGGGATTTCTAGGGGTAACAGGTTTTTACAGGAAATTCGTGAAGGATTACGCAAAAATCGCTAATCCCATGATAAAATACCTAAAGAAAGGCAAGAAGATTAACATAAAAGACCCAGAATACATCGAAGCCTTCGATGCCCTTAAGCGTCTGAACGATCACGAGAAAAATTACTCAACCACGGACAAAGAGTTCTTAGCAGTTGTGTGGGCGATCACATACTTTAGGCCATATTTATGGGGCAAGAGATTCCAGGTAGTTACAGATCACTTGCCAATCAAATATTTGAACAAGAGATACACGGGTAAAGAATTTAGCCAGAGGAATCAAAGGTGGTTACTTAAACTCCAGGAATTCCAGTTCGACATCGAGTACGTGAAAGGGAAAGAGAATAAAATAGCAGATTTCCTTAGTAGAATTCCTGAAGATATTGGAAAAACCAACACCCAAACCGTAAATAACCTATCCGATAACGCTACGATTCACTCACAGGAACAGCAATTACTAGACCACATACCCATAAAGGAAACCATAATTAATAAATACAAAACACAATTAATACTAGTCAATGATGCCGACAAGGAGATAGAGATTCTTCATAACAGAAGAATAATATTTGTTGATATGACTAGAAATAAAGAATATTGGACAGATTTACTAAGAAGATACATAAAACCAGGTCTGACCGGAATATACACCGAATTATCATACCCCGAGTTCAATAAAATTCAACAGTTGTTAATAGAATTGTTTAACCACGATAGTAAAATAAAATTTATAAAAACAACTAAAAGAGCCAAAGAAATTAGAACTCTCGAGGAAGCCCATAAACAAATCTCGCTCTATCACACAAAGGAAAGTATGCACAGTGGAATAATAGAAACATATCATACCCTTAAGAACAAAATTTACTACCCCAAATTAGTTAAAGAAATCACAAAAATTATTAACAACTGTAGAGTATGCCTAGAAACAAAATACGAACGGAATCCAATCAAACTGAAGTACGAAATAAGCGAGACGCCTCGTAGGCCCAATGAGATTCTTCACATGGATATTTACTATTTCATGAAACACCCATTCCTCACGCTAATAGACAAACTTACTAAGAAAGCATACGCATACTATCTACCTAATAAAAACTGGACTAAGAAAATGGAGGTACTGGAGGAACATTTTTCGAAGTTTGGCAAACCAACAAAAATAATAACGGACAACGAGTTTAAATCAGAAAATTTTAAGGAATTTCTAAACGAGCAAAAAGTCGAATTACATTTTACCAAGCCTAACACCCATACAGGAAATAGCGATATAGAAAGGTTCCACTCCACGTTACAAGAAAAACTAGTTACCATGAGAAATTCAGATTTATCCCTTATTCAGAAAGTTCACAGGGCAGTTAGTAATTATAACAATAAGTATCATTCCACTTTAAAAATGTCTCCCGAGGAAGCAATGTATGCCGACGTAGCTACTCTTGTAAGGCAGGTACAGCTAGGAAAAGAGAAAAGAACCCAGAAACTAAACCAGAATAGGGAAGTATATAAAGAAACAAGAGAGGTCATACCAGTCAAGAACTACAGAAGGAATTACTACAAAAATGAGCCTAGATACAGGATTAAGAAAATGGACAGAGAACATCCGATAAACATTAAAAGACCACGCTTATTTGCAGATGACGGTATCAGTGTATCTAATACTCACGACAATGACAGCACAGACTCTAGCGACATTGACAATTGATCATTTGACAACAAGAAACGGGTATACCATAATTAACATGGGACAGACTGAAGTAATTCAGGACACCAAGACTATATTACATACTATTAACACCAAAGAAATAATGCAAACTATTAACACGTTCGGTGAAAATACCAGAAGGCTCAAAATAGATAACGATCCAATTATAAAACGACAAATAGGAACACTGTATGCTAAAATAACAGCCATAGAACCGGGAAAAAGACAAAAAAGAGGACTGGTCAACGTCATAGGGATAGGACAAAAATGGTTATTTGGGACGATGGACGACAATGACAGACAAGAAATAACAGATCACCTCACAGTATTAGGAAAAAATCAGGAAAATTTAGCAAGCCATCTTAATCAACAGATAGAAATCAACCTACATCTAAATGAAAGTATTTCCCATCTTAAATCAGCAATAGAATCAGACAGAAAAGAATTAAGCAGATCATACGTAGAATTAACAGAGAACGAAAGAAGATTTATCTTACAACAGCTCAAAATAGATCAGTTAGTAAAATTAAGAATGTTAGAAGAAAAGTTAAACCAAATAATTGATAACATAGCCTTAGTTAAACACGGGTTAATACACCCTAGCCTTTTGACGACAGAGGAAATAAACGAGACGGGACTGGACTTCTACAAACTAAAAAATGTAAAAGTAGGACTACTTAAATACAATGTAGATACCTTAGTATTAGCAATAAAAATTCCGGACAAATACCAGCAAGTTGACCTAAAATTACTAACAGCAATACCGACAGACAACAAAACAGAAATAGAAGAACGAGACCAGTACTTTTTCGAACTAAATAACACAAAATATGAATCCCTAGATAATGTTCAATATGTAAAAGATCTTCTTCTTCTTCTTTTCCTTTTTATCCCGGCGTCGTTATGGTCAGAAGTGTAGGACCATAACCTTCCCACTTAACTGCATTCCTACTGGTCCGCTTGTGGGGTCCGCCCATGCGGTATGCGATATGTAAAAGATCTTAAACCTCTTAAAAGCTGTATTGTAAACAAAAATTGTAAAACAAAGCGAAATGAATTAATAGAAATAAAAGAAATTGACGATAGCACCATAATTTGTAAAAATTTAAGAAACCAAGAGATAATTAACAATTGTGATGACAGAAAAATAAAAATAAGTGGAAACTATCTAATAGTTCTTAACAATTGTACGATTAAAATAATGAACAAAACATTTACTAATTCCAATATAAAATTTAAAGAAAGATTTTACTACTATGATGAAATTAACTACAATTTCACTAAAAATGTAAATTTCGAGGATATCATTATAAGAAATATTGAAAACTTAAAACACATAAACTTATTAAAATTTCATAGAAATGTAAGCTACTTTGCAAGCTCAGCCGTTACCTGTATCCTGATCATAATCATAATTTTCATTTTAAAATTAGTAAAGAAAAATAAAAATCTTAAGATATCAATTAACACACACAGTGAAAATAAACAACCCCCTCGTAAAATCCAGGAGAATTTTGATCTTAAGGGGGGAGAGGTTACATACTCGACACATTCCTCAACCCGACAATCTATTTTTTCTAAGTAATGCACGGGTACATTCACTTCTGTCATTCGCGCAACCTTGCGTTTCCTTTATCTTTTTTCCCATTTTCCTTCATTCCCCGGAGAAGTACATATCACTTACCGGACACCTTAAACTACCAAAAAAGCTGAGTAAACAGCTCACGCGGTCCCACAGTGACCAGGTAAGCTGATAATGCAAAGTAGCCGTAGATATAAGAGAGTGGATAAACTCCACTGCAGTTAGTTATAGATCTGATTGTGAACTGTGCATCTTGTTTGACGAATAAAGTTTTTTTTCCGGCGATCGGAACGTCTTTTTTTAAGTCATACGAGTATGCTGTGGCTATGCGTTTTTCAAATAAACATTAAGATTAAGAACATTTACAAGTGTTCAGGTAACTGTACTATAATGTTCTTTTCTTCTTTTTTTTTATTATTTGTTTCTCGACATCCATATACACACGAATTCCTACATACAATTCGGCGAGAAAATGTGTATTCACGTAAAGACATTATGTTTGCAAATATTGGTCTTAATGGGTCATTTTGACCTGAGGAACTGTAGAGTTACTATTTAACGGCGACGAACCCAATAATCGATTTAAATCATTTTTTTTTACCAGAAGTGCTAGTTACACATACACATTAAAGTCGCTTGATTTCCAAACTTTATGTCTTGTACTTTAAAAGATATTTGAAAAGAAAGACCGCTTCTGGGTCAAAAACACCCGAGGGACGGATGAAGGTTAATGCCAAATGATGTTGTCCTAATCTTCGGCCCTGGAAAACCACCAATCAGCTGGATATAAACTATAATCGAAAATGATCATATTGGACGCGATGGTAAAGTACGAGCCTGTGAGATACGGTACGCAGATGGTACGCGAATAAGAAGACCTGTCGAGCTGCTTTATCAAATGGAGCTCACCGCATCTTCCCCGGCCGGAGGATGTTAAAATGTATCCTATATCATTGAAAACAAATCTCGGTCTTTTGTTCTTTAAACTGAATCGTAAGATTGAATTCCTCGGGGTTTATTATATTAGAGCTTATAGTAAAGACCTTCTAAACATACTGTGTCGATGGCTTTTTCCAATTCAATCAGGTAGGCACCCGTGCATTGGTTTTTTCATTTGATCCCTTGGATGTTCGATACGAGTTTCGACGCGGCATGAATAGTGTAACGCCCCGCTCTGAAATCGAATTGCTTACCCAAGATGACTTTATTGTCCTCAACCCATTTAGACAGAGCTCTATAGAACACCTTCTCAAAGACGTTGCTGATACTCGACCGGAGATTTGCCGGGTTAGAGGTGTCTTTATCCCTCTTGTGGATTGGTTTCATCACCGCTGTCTTCCAGTGCACTGGATAATCACCAATCGTCATCCAGGATGGCGCTCTTTGGATCGATGCTAATTGTTCATTGTCGGACGTTCTCGGAAACTTTGGATCCTGAATCTGATCGTTTCTCCGAATTATTTTATTTATTTGCGGGAACTTACTCGCGCTGTTGGAATTTACAGCACGAATTCTGTTGTTCCAATACAAACTTACAATATTCTGTAATTTTCTCTTCTTAACTGTTGGAGATTTTTAATTCAGTGTCCCAATCTCCAAGCTTTGTCTGTCAGTAAACTGCCTGTACAAGAGATTGAGTTTTAGGAGATTGTCAGGAGTTTACTTTTTTGTCTGTACAGTGCATCGATTGTCGCGTTTCGGTATAAATACGTTTGTGGTATCGTGCTATCGTTGGCGTGGTATCGTACTGTTCATTGTCTGTTTAATGATACCGTTGTTTGAAGTACCTGTCAATCTTGTAGTTTGACAGGTTCCTAATGGACGGTGGCAAGGAGGCGCTCGAAGTGAGCGCTCTCGTCAGGGGATTGACAAAGCATGGCCAGGCGCGCCTTACTATAATCTTAAGGGTGCGTTTAGACATACTCTGCCATTTCCGCGAATTCGTCAGGTTTTGTGATCACGGCACTTCTTCTTTTCCTTTTTCCGGCATTGTTATGGTCAGAAGAAGTGTAGGACCATAACCTTCCCACTTAACTGCATTCCTACTGGTCCTCTTGTGGGGTCCGCCGGTTTGACCTCAGACAGTAGCGGCAGGATTCCCGGTTTGGAATTACTTCATCGCTGAGGCCAATCAAATGCTGGTGTTTTTGCATTTGTTTGCACCAATTGTTTTTTGGGCCTGCCTTTTTTTTTTTTTGTTTTTTGTGACACGGTCATGCTTCAGATTTTTTTGTTTGATCTTACTCTTACAACACCGGTGATCTCCAGTGGTGTCAACCCACTGATTTGCATGTACACTTGTGGGGCAGTTTAATGGTGGTATATGTGTCCCTAGGCTCACCTTGGTGTTTTCTAAATTGCCTAGATGTGATTTTTGTTTACCTTTATTTTAGTCGCCTTTTACGATAAGCGAGAGGTATCGCTGCAGGGATATTCTTAACCCGTCCCTGCACGGTAATTTTTTTGTGATCACGGCACTAAGTCCGCAATAGTCATTGTCGTATACAATGGTCCGTAGATAGTTAAAAGACCATTCGTTCGCGTCTACCAGTCTCAGTCGACAGTCTATCAGCATGAGATCCAGACAAGAGCCGCTCCTAGCATATGACGGACTATCCGTTGCGAACAACTTGACTGGGCTCAATGTTGCGAAGAGCCCACCAATGACTCCTCCTAGTCTAACGAATGTTGTTTCCCCAATCACAATGTTTAGCACATAAATGGCCAGCCAGAATGTAGAAGTTTTCTACCGGATGGAGGAAGCAAGAGGAATGCATACAATGCAGACTTCAAACTCCTGGAACCTCCACATTCATATATAATTTTACATTTTATATTATTTTTTATGAAGATCGCAACCCCCTGCCTTGAGTAGCTTTGGGTTATTCTGTAAGAACTGTGCCGGACTTTGTGCTTCTGGTTTGTCTTTGTTTCGCTAACCAAGAGTACATCGGGGCTTTAGTCCTGCAGCAGGTTAAAAAGTACGGCTCATTGCTTGGGAATCCTCAACCCTCATACATTGCAATATGTTTCCGCTCCTCTTCAATTTTTCCCACGTGACTGTCTGCGACGCTAAGGAAGTGATAGTTCTCAGCCTCTCCAGCTTGCTGCTGGATGTGAGCTGCACCAAGAAGATGTGAATCACTCGCTTCTCCCGTCGGGAGCTCACCGTGGAGAATAGTTTAACCCCCATGAATTTGAGTTCGTCGCTCTCGAACTCTCTGAGTTCTGAGACCATTTCTTTGGAGTCTGTTATCGACTTCACGACTTTGAGGAGTATTGTCTGCAACCTCTCGGCTTTCGGTGTGAAGGAGACTCCTTCAATAAGCTTTTAATCCGCTTATACTGCTCCAGTGTCTTACACTGAACAGCATAGCGTTTTTGGCCTAAGCTTTTAAACTGAAAGTTACCGACACCGACAGCATACTTGCAGAGATCGATGATCTCTCGTATGGTCGTGGTATAGGTGAAGATGGGTGGCATTTTCTCCTTTTTAGCACTTTGTTGCTGCTTCTGTTGTTGCAGCTGCTTCTGCTGCTGCGGCTGCTGTTGTTGTTGCTGCAGCATCACTTTGAGCTTATCGACTACTTCCTACGGCTTGGCATGTAGGACGCGTTCTTTCTCCTCTGTAGCCGAACTTGAAAGGGCTTATGGGCCTTCCCTACTATCGGAGAGGTAAGCGAATCCGCTTCCACGGGAAACGCTGGTTTTGGTTGTTGTTGTTTTTGTCCAGCTACTTTGGACGTAGGAAGAAAACAAAAAAAAAAAAAGCGAATAAGAAAAACTGCTCTCCCGACTGGCGATCCGAACGGTAATGTAATCGTGTTTAATCCGTATGTTAATTTCACCGTCAACTTCACTTCTCCACAATACTAACCTATAATTTGAGTCTTCACCCGGTACCGAGATTTTTCTATACATTTCGTTAATGTCAGCTACAAAAGCGACTCGGTACTTTCTGAAGCGCGCGAGGTGGTTGAGAATAACGTCTTACAGCCTTGGACCAATAAACAGATGATCATTTAGTGACGTCCCGTCTGACGTCTTATAAGAAGCATCAAAGACAACGCATAGCGTGGTGGTGAAGCTCGATCCTTTAATTACTGCGTGATGTTGAAGATAGCAATGTACACCTGTCCTTGATCCATGTTTTACTTCGGACATGTGTCACAACTCTTTGTACTCAGCAAACACTCGATTATATTCTTTATGAAACTCTGGATTCAACTGGAACCTTTTCTCTAATTGAAGGTAGCTTATCATGGGTGATTTTTGCGACTGCCCTGGGAGGGGGCGACCGCCTTCTTTGAATGGGAGTTGTAACATATACCTTTCTTCGACAAGACGCTGATGAGTTCGACAAAAGCGTTGCTCACAATTTTCACACATCTGTTAGTGTTCTCGCCTTTGGTGTTTCTTCTAATTTCCCAAATGTTAACAAACACCTTTCCTGTTCAGGGTTCCCTATGATGGTGTTTTTGGGCCTGACGTCCCGAAAGAACCCAACCGAACTCCGTTTTTTGCGCTAGAGGTGAGGCCGCCTTTCCCCGAATTATTTCTTCTAGAACAATCGATAGATACACTAACTAGCAGGAGATAAATTTTACCTGTCTTGTTAAATGTTGGTTTGGTGTTGCTAGTTTGATATTTTGAATATGAGCCCAAATTGTGTGGGGGAAGAAGAGCTGTAAATTTAGGTAGTACTAAGGTTAACTGAGTTGGATACTGAAATTTATGTCCAGATTGGACTGCGCGGTGATTTATATTCTATGTTTGGGTACACTTGCCTTGCCTTCTTTAGCACCGTGGATATTGACATGCCTTTTTCTCGGTTGAGGTTCAATTCTTGGGCTGCAGACACTGAAACAAATGACGCCTCTGATCCAAGACCGATGAGTGCTCGCAGCAGCATAAATCGACCCATGTTGGAGTGAACTTTCACGAGTGCAATGGCTAATAGGACTGTTTGATTGGCATTGTTTCCATCAAATTGAGCGCTTTATACTGAAACAAATCTAGTGGAGACTGTAGGTTGTTCTGTAGACTTAGGTTCCGACGCTTGCGAAGGAGGTGGTGATTGTTGTTCATCAATTGTGTTTGAAAGTTTACCAGTTGCTGCCTTAGGTACTCCATTGTGCAGTAATGAATGGTGCCTTTGGTTACAGACCGAGCAAGGGTAATTACTAGTGTAATTTTTGGTGAATTGTGTACTTGACAGACAGTTGCAACATAACTTGTAGTCAAGAATACTTCCTGACGTATAGCCTTGAATTTAAAGCAAGAATCGAATGTGCTCCCAAACAAATCAAATATTTAGCAATGAATGAATTATGGGTAAGCAATGTGCCTTTCTATTTCTGATTTGTGTCAAAGACGGCTATTAAATTACTGCCAACCTACGGGCTCTGATCAAAAGAAAGTCTTCAAGAACCGCGTACGTTGGATTCCCACCGGCCCCTAATCATCCGTGGGAGTACGGTATGAACAATTATTACATCTTCCAGAAATCTACAGGAACCCGAGATTTTGAAGCTATAGCTTCGCGTCATTAGTAGTATCCAGCAGACCTGTGATTTCTTCAGATGATTCCCCCTTTATTTATGGCTGTTCGAAAAAAAACTGATTATCCTTCAAAAGGCGTACATTTTGATAACGCGCCCAAGCGGACTGTGCCGTAGCAGCCTTGCTGCCTCACCAATCAAATTAGCCTTGAGGAAATACAACTTATGGCTAATTGTACCATTTTAGGCCAGTTCAGGAACTCACCTCAAACGACAAGTTTTTGAGAGCAGAATTTTGTCGATCATTACTGCTTCGAGATGAAACTGAACGAAACTATTTTGCAAGGATATTCTGGACGGATGAAGCACAGTTTACCAGAGATGGGGTTACTAACTTCCACAATTTGCATCATTGGAGTAGCACCAATCCACACAACAAAAAACAAAATAAATCACAACACCGCTTTAGCTGTAATGTTTGGCTTGGTATTGTTGGACACACTGTAATCGGGCCCCGGTTTTTGAATGCCGTTATTAATGGAGAATCATATCTGCAGTTCCTACGAGACCTTTTGCCCGATTTGATGGACAACGTTCCTTTGGCCAAAGCGGATAATTTAATCTACCAGCAAGATGGGGCACCAGCACACTACAGCTTACGGGTTAGAAACTGGCTGGATGATCATTTTAGTGACCGTTGGATCGGAAGAAGGGGCCTCACGGAATGGCCACTTAGATCACCAGATTTAACTCCTCTGGATTTTTATGTGTGGGGATTCATGAAGAATTATGTTTACGAAGTGGAAATAGTATCTTTGGAACAACTGAAAGAACGGATTGAAGTCGCTGGAGTCAAATTGCAGGAAAATTTGTCAAGCATAGACTTATGTGCAGCCATTAGAAGGAGATATAATCTTTGCCTTCTAAAAAATGGGGATCATATTGACAATTTATTATAATAAGACTCCGAATTTTTTTTAAAATAATAAGAAAGAGGTCAATGTTTCATACATTAATTTGCCTAGAAGTCCAGCCGCGTTAAAACCAAAAAAAAGGTTGTTCTTAGAAAAAAATGGTTCGGGTTTTTTTTTAATTTCTCAAAAACTAAAAGACATTTTTGCATCCGGTTTTCTGTTTTTAACTAAAAACTAATAAGAGAATTGAATTTTTGAAGAAAGATTAGTTATTAATTACATACAATTTTGAAAAAAAATAGTTATAAATTTTTTTTTCAAAGTTTTGAGTTTGAAAATTAATTTCTCAAAAAACTATTCCTTAAAACAGCTTCGTTTAAAAACAAGATGAAAGAAGAGGTTCCTGGCTTTACAAAAAAGTATATCACGGCTTGTGGATGTAACTGTTGATTTTTAATAATTTTTTTTCCAAATTAAGTCAATTTTTTTAGAAAATTGCCCTCCCGGCTAAACGGGGGGGAATAGACCCCCCTCCCATACTATTTTTTTCTTGTCTTGACCAGACCTACACGCTCCAGCTTTTTGGCACACTACTCATTGGACACCCTGTATATAGATGTATGTATATATGTATATTAATATTTATTTTTTTATTTTTCTATTCACACACGGCGAATTTAAAGTCGCGCACTGCCACTTTATGTTTTTTTTAAAAATTCACACACTGCGAATTAATTTAAAAATCGCGCACGCCTGTTTTGTTTGTTTTTTTTTTTTAATTAAATCACACGATACGAATTTATTTAAAGTCGCACATGTTTTTTAAGATCCGGCTTGAATGACCATTATTTCCGGAATGATCAACGAAGAATCGAAAAGCGAATGGAAAATAAAAGAAAGAAACAGAACTTCTTCTTCGATTAAATGCCTTTTCTGATCTGCTTTTATACAAAGCAGTTGCCTTGTTTGGCAAAGTCGGTTCTTCTCGTTCTTTTGCAGACTCCGCTGTATGCGCTAGTTATGTACAAGTAAACACTTGGAAATCACAACAACCCACATAGCAATCGCAGCCGATAGACAGCCAATCTGGCAGAAATAACTTTTCCGCCAATTGGGTTCAGCTTCAGATCGTGACAAACCGGGAACAAAGGCCCTAACACTTACGATTATGTTTTTGTATGTTCAGTCTTAAGCTAACTTTGGAATAATAAAGACCTCAAACAAGGAAGTGAATCTTTTAATACAAAAAGTATTTACATACACATATACATACATATATACATATTTATAACTGGCGCAGTCGAAAATTGTGAAGTACAATAAATAATTTTAAAGTGAAACGCCTAGTAGCTTTACAATTTCTGTTATTGCTTTCCTGCCTCATCCAGATTTAATCGGTAGAGACAAAGAATCGACGAAAACAAAAGTGCTTACATAAATTCATATAGTACTCAATAAATAAAACTTGAAAAACATTTTGTAATACACAATAAAATACATAATATACAATACACAATACGACGAAATGTCCAAAAATAATATACATTTACAATATAAAAATAAAAAACAGAAAATCAAACAATAGCAATAAGAAAAATGAACAAGCAAACTTACGAACAATATGAAAAATCAGTGATTAATCAATTAATACACAATCCAAAAATAATAACACACATCCGCTACAGAAAACTCAAGACATCACAACAACATAATTGTACACCCGCACGATCCGTTAGAATCAAAAATATTATCAACGACTGAAAACACAAGAAGCGCAGCGCATCAGCCATAGAAAGTTCAAGTTTGATAAAACCAGTACTACAATGAACACCAGTCTTTCAATGGATATCTTTAACTCTCTGAGAATATCATATGCAGTTAAAGATATACCGCAATTCGATGGCAATCCCCGTTTTTTGTATGATTTTCTCAGCAACGTTGAAGAGATCTGAAGCGTTATTTTTCAATCGAACGAAACCGGTTACCACCGAATCATACTTCAATCAACCCGTAACAAAATCGTGGGTAAGGCTAATGAAGTTTTGAATACGTACGGATCACCACTCAATTGAAAAAAATCTCAACTCAAAAAATAAAAGAGAACTTAAGGCCCCGGCCCATAGAATCCGTCGATCCGTCACTCCGTTGATTTCAACTGAGTGAAAGGTAGAATATACACATTCTTATGGGAGGTGGCCCATAGCCGACGGATGTATGAACTTCAACGGACAAAGTAGAGCTACTTTCTACTTTTCGCTCCGTTGAGAGCTCATACATTCACATATTGGAGCTTACACATTTACATTCTGAGGTTCACGCATGCACGAATTGAGAGTAAACACGTTCATTGGTGGATGCATTGAGAGAATGCTTGGGAACTCTCTCGTACTGAGAGAAACTTCAAATTCGGTTGACATTCAAAGTACGATTCGTTTGGTGAGGGTCGTTTAGTGTGCGAGAAGTGAACATTATTCTAGGAAAAAAATGTTATAAAATGTTCGAGGAAGAACATTGAGGCGATCAAAGGCCATCCGTGCCATTCATTTTATAACTCAGATGAACACACTCCATCAATAAATAAATGTCATCGACAATTGTCAACGGTTTGACGGATTCTATGGGCCGATGCTTGCCTGCTCTATCCGCCAACACGTTTTCACTCAGTTGAGATTAACGGAGTGACGGATCAACGGATTCTATGGGCCGGGGCCTTTAGTAGCATATTATTCCGACAAAAGGAACGAAACGTGTTTAATTCGTGACCTTCACTAGTTTAGACAGAATCGTGATACTGCTGAATCATTCTACTCAAAAATTATAGGTATTTTGTCTGCTATGCAAATCATGTCAGAGTTCATGAAACTGATGGAAATGTTATTCTTGCTAAAACGAAATTGTACGAGGAAATGTGTCTAAATACGTTCTTGTCAGGTTTAAGAGAACCACTAGGTGCAACCGTTAAACTAAACTATGCGACCCAATAAACTTTTGGAAGCTTTAACTTTTTGTTTGAAAGAACAGAATTGTTTATATTTTAAAGATTTCCATTGCTTACAACAATCCAATTACTATGGACACAATAGATCATCTGCGTACTCCCACTCTTCCCAATTTTCTCACCACCCCTTACAACTTAGTTCATCCTCAAACCAACAGCATATTACACCAAATAACTCCCTTTCGCGTCTACAATTTTATACCAACCCGAAAAAAATTAATATCCAATAAAAAACATTTACAATTAAAATCATCCTGAACCATCTATGTACTTCTTACGCCAACAAAATTACTCCTCTTCCACAATCAACATAATTTACCTCAATCGTATAAAACTCGACCCAAACCACCGTCTTATCATACAAATCGAAATTCATTTCGACAACCCATGGGTGTTGCAAGTGGCAGTACACAAATGACTCCAACATCTGGTTAATAATGTTAAGGAACGAAAAGGACCAAAACTATTTTACAAATAAAACCAAAAAATCTGTTTTTTAAATTTTATTTTTTATTTCTGGCCTTCCTTCCTCTGAATCTATCTTAAGACTGATTTTATAATTTTTGTTTCCTGTACACCAAACTTCGTAATCCAATCATTTCAATAAGGGTTCATATGCGGTTATCGATCCGCAGTGCAATTTATGACCCACTTTAGTATTTATGTTGACTTTTGTTTACGCGAGTATCGGCGATCTTTGGTTCACATGCGGTTATCGATCCGCAGTGCATTTTATGACCCACTTAGGTGTCAATCTTTGGTTCACATGCGGTTATCGATCCGCAGTGCATTTTATGACCCACTTCGGTGTCAATCTTTGGTTCACATGCGGTTATCGATCCGCAGTGCATTTTATGACCCACTTTAGTGTCAATGCTATGCTTGGGTTTGTTTATCCAAGTGTCGGCGATCTTTATGTAGATCGATGGTCGGTAATGAATATATGGATTACGAATATGCTGTGCAAGTGTTTTTATTTATGGGGTCATATGTACATAGGGTTTAAATGATTGTAGGTGCGGGGTAAGTGGTAAGTGAGGGGTGAGCAGCAAGTATAACTCCCCCAACGTTTGATTGAGGCACCGACGAAATTTGAAGTGATTGGTTATTCCACTTGGTGTATACAAATATAATTACGAATATGGTTATAGTTATGAATATAGTTATATCTTTACTTAAGCTTATTACATTCGAATTTTTGTTTGTGTAAACTATTTCATCAATATTTTTTTCAAAGTTCAATTGCTTTAAATATAGGTTTTCTAATTTAATGTCTGATATTGATATATTTTCTTTTATTTTTGTCATATAGTTCGGTAGGACTAATTCCTCGTACACCTTTATATTAGGATTAAGATATTTTTTATTATTTATTTCGATTTTGCAATTTTCAAACTTGATCATGAATGTTCCTTCATTTCTAATTCTTATCTTATTACAATTATGGTTTATCGTTTGATTATAAAAGTTTTTTAGTACCACAACACCTGGTAATATTTCTCTTATTTCTTGTTCTAATAGCATTTTCATTACACAATGAGCTTCCTCAAAATTTACAATGTTCTTCATACAATCATTTTGTAATTTTATTAGATTTTTTGCAAGATTATCTTTTACATTCGTACTAAAGATATTATTATTTGTATCTATTAATATCTCGTTTGTTTCAATATATAGAGATTTATTCTCTCTATTGGGGATTGGTTCGAACAATATTCGAGACAAGGTGTGATTGGAATATTGGGGAAAGAGTAGGATAATAATCATATTCGTTTCGTGAAAAGTAATGGCGATCTTAGTGTGTTTATAGCTGTCGTAGTCGTTAATAAATTCAAGCTCCGTATGTGTTAGAATGTCTGTTGGAATTATACCAAGTTTTCCAGAGAAAACGATTTGTCCTATGTCGTCAATATGGTTTCGCAATAGAGTTATGTCATTATCAACTTGGTAAACTTGTTGTAGAAAAGTAATTTTATCGTCTAATGTTGCTATTTTGTTTTGCATTATGTCTTTGAATTTGTTCAAATGGTCTTCTATTGTCTTTTGTTGGGTGTTTATGTGTCTTGTAATATTTAGTATTTGGGATGAGATAGTGTTGCTAACGAAAGTGAGTTTGTTAATTTTATCTGTCAGAGTGTTTTGGTTTTTTGTTAGAGATTTGAGTGCATGAAAGACTTGTTCTTCGTCGTCACTGTCCATGGTACCTGCTAAGTATTTTAGTCCTTTACCTAATAGGTTAACTAGTCCACGTTTTTGTATGAAATGTGGCAACAGATAGTTCAGTTTTGCTTTAAGCATAATGAAGTTTTTGTTAATAGTGTCTAAAATAGGTCTTACGTTCGTTGTAGATGTCTGAAGAATGTTGATGTTATTTTGAATAATTTCAATCGTTCGTTCGTACTCGGTTGTGTTGATAATATGAAGAATTTTCGTATAGTGGTCTATTACTTTAAGTTCCCCTGTCTTAATTGGAATATATCCATGGTTGTTTGTAAGGTCCCTGACATCGATTTTTTGCGTTGTTGTCAGTATGATGTTTAAGTGCAGTATAAGTAATTTTATTCGAATCATTCTGGGTAGTCCTGTAAAGATAGTTGGGTATGTTAATTTTTATTCTGAATGTAGAGTAAGGTGCATAATAATTGAGATGTCGGGCATAAGCTAAGTATGGTTATTTCCTTATCTTAGATTCGAGAGTAGGATTGTTCCTATCTTGGTATTTTTTCTTTGGTCTTATATTGGCTTTATAATATTTAAGTCCGGTCTTTTTATCATTAACATGGTCGTTGTCTAATTTTTCGGCTTCGATCTTCCTATATTTAGCGTGATTTTTTCCGCCTCTTATTTCTTTTATAAAATTTGGCCCGGATTCGATTTGTACATCAGTCCTTTCTGTATTTAATTTATCGACAATCTTTTCCTTTTTTTTAAGAATTCGTTCATATATTTCTGGAAATTCCTCTTCTGTTATTTTTCCATTTATGAAGTCAATGGGTTTCTTATTAGTTGTGCTATGGATTGTGTTATTATAGAAGCTTATTATCCGTAATAGTTTTTCTTCAACGGTTTCTGAGTTATTTTCATTATCATGTCTTAGCAAACGGATGTGTTCGTTTATTGTGTTATGCAATCTTTCCACATCTGCATTTGAAGTGTGGTTACTATTTGAAGTATAATGGATTTCGATATTTTCCTTCCTTAAGAAATCACGAATGGGTATGGCTTTAAATCCTAATTCGTTGTCTACTATTATCTTCTTCATGTTACCATGCGCGCTAATATATTGTAACAACTTAGTTTTAAATTCTGTCCAACTTCTACCGCTAATCTTAAAAGCTTGAGCGTATTTCGTAAATTTGTCAATAGTTGTCATGAATAGTGTTTTTCCCAGGCTGTAAAAAACATCTATATGTATAATTTCGTTTGGTCTTGAAGGTGTTTCTGTTACTTTATAGGGTATTTTAGGAGGGTTTCGGTCGTATTTTTCGATACAACAAATTTCGCAATTATTTATAAACTGAGTAATTCTAATTTTTAATTTAGGGTGGTAGATTTCATTTTTTAGTTCTTTAAATACTTCCTCGATACCTCTATGATTATTTCTCTTGTGTTCCTTTTCAATAAGTTCAGTTAATTTTTCTTCATCTTCAATGTCTTGCAACTCTTTAAAGCATCTTATAATCTTGAAATTGTGATTGCTAGGGAAGAATTTGACGAATGCATTATTTAGTTCTGTATAGAACTCGTCATCTATCAACAAAGCATTCAGTTGATTGGGTTTAAAATGTGTTTTTAGGAGTGTTACTGCAAATTCTTTATCTAATATTTTTGTATGTATTATTTTTCTATTATTGTTAAAGACTTTCATGTTGCGTATTTTTAATGAACCCGAATTTATTTTCTTTACGATTACTTGGTTTTTAAAGATATTTATTGCTGATTCGGAAGTTCTTATAGTGTTAGTTTGTGAGTCTGGCGTAGCTTCTGACGTATGGATCTCTGGTTGAACGATTCTTGATAGAGCGTCAGCGTTACTATTTTTTGTTCCTTTTTTGTATTTAATGGTATAATCGAATTCTGAAAGTTTCAGCCTCCAGCGGACTAATTTGGAGTTCGGTTCTTTTACGGAGAAAAGCCATGTCAGTGGTTTATGGTCTGTCTCAATAATGAATTTCCGTCCGAATAAATAGGGTCTGAAATATTTAGTGGACCAAACAATGGCCAAAAGTTCTTTTTCTATTGTGCTATAGTTGAGTTCGTGTTCGTTTAGTGTACGGCTCGCATAACAGATTGGGTGGTTGTCTTGAGAGAGTACTGCGCCAATCGCGAAATTAGATGCGTCTGTAGTCAAAGTGAATTCTTTATTGAAGTCAGGGTAGTGTAGAATGGGATCATTTGTGAGGAGTTTCTTTAATGTTTCGAAGCTTTCTTGGTAGTCTGGGTTGGATATATTAATTTTTGCATCTTTTTTTAGAAATTTAGTCATTGGTTTAGCTATCATTGAATAATCTTTAATAAATTTGCGGTAATAGCCTGTAAGTCCCAGAAATTGTTTTATTTGTTTTGTAGTCTTTGGTATAGGGAATTTGACAACACACTCAATTTTCTTGGGGTTAGGTTTAATACCGGTCGGAGTTACAATGTGCCCAAGGAATTCTGTCTCTCTTTTAAGGAATTCGGACTTATCGGGTTGTATTTTTAAGTTGACTTCTCTTAGACGTTGGAATATTTTATTTAGAGAGTCAATATGTTCTTGCAAAGAAGTCGAGAATACTATTATGTCATCTAAGTAAACGAGACATATTTTATTAATAAAATCTTTCAATACGTTATTCATTAGCCTTTGAAAGGTCGCAGGAGCCGTTTTGAGCCCAAATGGCATACGTAAAAATTCGTAGTGGCCATTTTCTACGCTAAACGCTGTTTTATGGATATCTTCCTCTGCTATCTCTATCTGGTGAAAGCCTTTCGCTAAATCTAGGGTTGTGAAATATTGGCACTTGCCGAGTTTATCTAGAATTTCGTCTATGTTTGGAATCGGAAATTTGTCGTCTATTGTTATGTCGTTAAGTTTGCGATAATCGATTACTAGCCTCCATTTTTGTTTACCGCTGGCATCGATCTTTTTAGGTACGATCCATATTGGGGCAGAATATGGGGAGTTACTAGGGCGAATTATCTTACTATTCAACATCTCCTGAATTTGTTTTTCTACTTCATTTTTATGCACGTATGGATACCTATAGGATTTTACGTGAATAGGAATTTCATTAGTAGTTCGAATTCTATGTTTGATAGAGTTTGTGAATGAGAGATCCGTACCTTCATTATAAAATACATCTGAGTATTTTTTGATAGTTTTTAAAAGTTTATTTTTTTCTTCAGTGTTCAAGTGATCTATTCGAATTTGCTCGTATATACTTTTTGAACTTTCTGAGGGGGTGAGGTTTGGGATCGTAGAATGTAGGTTTTCTTCTGGTTCGATGACTGTCTCTTGATAGTCGTCATTGTAGAAGTTGTGGGTTTCAATGTTAAAATTATGCTTGCTTTCTGAAGACTTCTGCTCCTCAAGATAAGCATAGTTTTCTTCTGAATTAACGAATTCGTCTTTATTTCGAAAGAATAATGGGATAAGTTTTCCATTTATTTCTAATTGATTGTTCTTATAATCAATTTTGGCATTAAAACGTCTGAGAATATCGTTACCGATAAGACCATCGTAAAATTCGTGGAACTTGATAACTAAAAATTCTATCATTTCTTGTGAATTTCCTAATTCACTGAATAATGGAATCTTAACTCTCTCTTCTATTCTGATTAGATGTTTAAGGGTCCTAATAGTTACTGGTATGGAGGGGATTCTCCATTTCGTGTGGCAAATTTTGGGGTTTATGATGGAGTGTGTCGCTCCGGTGTCGATTAAAATTTTTAAGGGATTTAATTTTGTTTTTACCACTATATATGGGAGATATCCTGTGAGGCTGTTGAAGGAAAATTTTCAACAGTCTCATGTTTATTAATGTCCATTGGTTCTGAGGGTGGGTGGACATTTGGATTCGTTGTTCTGTTCCAATTTTCGCTAGGCAAGGCATTATATCCTTGGTTTGCAAACTGTTGGTTGCCATTGTATCGCGGCTGTGGTTGATAGTAGTTGTTGTGTCTTTGGGGTCTATTATATTGTGGTTGGTAATACTGTGGGTTATGTCGTTGCTGATTATGTTGTTGGTCTGGGTGTCTGTTAGTTATTGTATTGTTTTGAAAGCGATTGTTTTTATTTTGTTGGGGGCTATTCTGAATGGGGTTGTTATTTAGTCGCCCCTGTGATTGCTGGTTTCTCCTATCTTGTTTATTGACTCTCGGTACTTGCGTACCGTGGGTTCCAAAGTAGGCATAACCTGCTTGGAAAAGGATATCCATAGCGGATTCTAGAGTTTCGGGGTTTCTACAGGTTAGTATCGTTTTCATTGGTTCGGGAATTTTCCCTTTGAATATATTTAGTGCTGTTCGCCTATTATTCTGTGCACAAGCATTGGTCTCTTCTCCTGTTCCTAAAACAATTAATGTTTTGCTATTCAAGTCCCTAAGTTTGCTTTTGATTTCATTATAAAAATCTACCGTGTTTGTTTTAAAGGTGATACCTCGCAATTCGTCGTATAGTTCGTCGCAACTACGTCTGTCACCGAAATTGTTTTGGAGGATGTTTTTTATTTCTGTCCAGGAAGTTGCCTGGCAATTAATTTCTAGTGTTTCCCTTGCTCTACCTTTCAATCTACTTTTAATTAGGTCCGAAAAGAAATATTGTGACTGTGCGTCAAAAGCTTGTAATATCGGATGTACCCTATCAACTAAGTTCACGAATGTTTGTAATTCTCTTAGATTGCCATTAAATTCGGGGAGGTTGTTAAGGTATTTGATTGGATCGATAGAAATTGAAGGGGGATCGTTGGGATTAGGCATTTTTTTTTTCTTAATATATGTATTTGTTATAAAAGTCAAAATATATAGTAAAAATATATGTAAAAAAAAAAATCAATATATTGTAATGCTATTATGTATAGTTATATAGTATATAGTTTATTAACTTATAACTAACTTATATTTTATTTTACTTGGTGATGGAGTTGTTGGCAATTCGTTGTGTTTTGTAGTATTTTCTTCAGGAGCTGGATGATGGTGGGCTGTTTCACTTTTCTTCGTCGTGTTGTTTTATTTTTTTTTTGTTCACGCACATTTATTATTTCTGACTTCTATATATTTATTATTTGTCACTTCTGTATTATATAGAGTCGTTCAGTTGTTGTTTTTTTTTTTTTGTTATGATTTAATTAGTTCGCACACGATTTGCAAAGAAATAATCTTTTATTTCAATATTTTGGGAACAGATAACTGGTTGAGTGTCACTACGCGATATACACTTAGACAAGAAAGTGATCTTTCACTTTTATTAGAAATAATCTTTTATTTCTAATAAGTGTTGATACACAATATACTAAACACGAAAGTGATCTTTCACTTTTATTAGGAATAATCTTTTATTTTAATATTTTGCTAACGGACAACCGGTTAAGTGTTAATACACAATATACTAAATACGAAATGATCTTTCACTTTTCCGTACAGGATACCCGGTATCCTACCGACTGCGCCAATTTTAAGGAACGAAAAGGACCAAAACTATTTTACAAATAAAACCAAAAAATCTGTTTTTTAAATTTTATTTTTTATTTCTGGCCTTCCTTCCTCTGAATCTATCTTAAGACTGATTTTATAATTTTTGTTTCCTGTACACCAAACTTCGTAATCCAATCATTTCAATAAGGGTTCATATGCGGTTATCGATCCGCAGTGCAATTTATGACCCACTTTAGTATTTATGTTGACTTTTGTTTACGCGAGTATCGGCGATCTTTGGTTCACATGCGGTTATCGATCCGCAGTGCATTTTATGACCCACTTAGGTGTCAATCTTTGGTTCACATGCGGTTATCGATCCGCAGTGCATTTTATGACCCACTTCGGTGTCAATCTTTGGTTCACATGCGGTTATCGATCCGCAGTGCATTTTATGACCCACTTTAGTGTCAATGCTATGCTTGGGTTTGTTTATCCAAGTGTCGGCGATCTTTATGTAGATCGATGGTCGTTAATGAATATATGGATTACGAATATGCTGTGCAAGTGTTTTTATTTATGGGGTCGGTTCTTAGGGAAAGTGAAATATGGGATTGTGATATATGTACATAGGGTTTAAATGATTGTAGGTGCGGGGTAAGTGGTAAGTGAGGGGTGAGCAGCAAGTATAACTGTTAATCTTAGGCTTTCAGGCAAAACCGTTTGAACAATATTGAGACTTGTCCCTATAATGATTGTAGAAGTGTTAGTAGTATTAAGAATAAGCGAAGTGAGCCAGAAAAATACTACCAAAGATTAGATATTCCTGGTTCACTTGATTATGTACAAGAGAGTGAAATTGACGATTCAGATTTTTTAAATGCTAGCCTCCGACTTCCAGTTGAATACTTAGGCGTTAATAGTTACAATTCATCTTCATTACCCTATGTCACAATAAAATACATTACCCGGTTTGAACTAAAATTCCTTGGAAGTAACAAATCTTCCGTGAGTCCACAAATAGCAAGTAAATTTCAAGTAAAGACAATAGACTCAATAGAAATCAAAACAGTTTTTAACAAACAATAGGTACGTCAATAAAGAAGTTGTTATAGATGGTTTATCCTAATTCAATACAATCAAACCCCTTCCATTTTTGGTTTTCAAATTCCATGATTATTTTGATGGGCTAATCGGTATGGACATAAAGAAGAATCTTTGAAATAAATGTTGACCTAAAAATTTGTCGGTTAACTAATCTGCATTGTAGTGCGCCGCTTAGATTTAAAAGTAACTTGATGTCGAAGATTTATAACATTCCCGAGTATACCAAGGTAATTTGCCACCTCCCCGTTAAT
This sequence comes from Merodon equestris, assembly GCA_958301585.1. Taxonomy (NCBI): domain Eukaryota; kingdom Metazoa; phylum Arthropoda; class Insecta; order Diptera; family Syrphidae; genus Merodon; species Merodon equestris. Next base: position 51,123,765 of record OY284417.1, on the reverse strand, counting down.
ATTGAAGCAGATACCATCTTCGAAAAGAAAATTTGACGAAAGTATGAATATATCTTCTTCCAGAACGGTCAACATTTGTCCTTTTCTAGTGAGGTTAAACACCACATAAAAACTAGGGACGACATACCCATCTATACAAAGTCATATCGCCGCCCACATGTACACAAAGATGAAATAAAACAACAGATTTCAAACATGTTAGATGATGGTCTTCACCAATTTGGCTAGTTCCCAAGAATCCTAGTGGAAAACGAAAATGGCGGTTAGTAATTAACTACCGTAAATTAAATGAAAAAACAATCGACGACAAATACCCGATCGATAATCGAACATTCTTGATATCATAGATAAGCTTGGGAAATGTATGTACTTTAGCATGCTTGACTTAGCTTCAGGATTTCACTAAATTCAGACATTCTAAAGATAGCTTTTTCCATTAATAATGGCCATTTTGAGTTCATGTCTTTCGGCCTTAAAAACACTTCATCCGTGTAATGGATAATGTACCTGCAAGGATAAATATGGACAACATTATTGTCTTCCCCACATTCCTACGAGAACATATAGAACATTTGAAAAACGTGTTTAAAAAATTACAGAATGCTAACTTCAAAGTTCAACTGAACAAAACAGAGTTTCTTCGTAAAGAAGTTGCATTTTTGGGTCACTGGGTTACATCGGAAGGAGTGAAACTGAATCCCGAGCTATTAAAGAATTTCCGATTCCAAAAACAGCTAGGCAGATAAAATCATTCTTAGGATTACTTAGGCATGTATTACAGGAAATCCATAAAGGATTTTGCTGCTTTAACTTGGCCAATGATACAGTGCTTGCGAAAGGGGAACAATATTGTACTTGACTTTAAATACATTGATTGTTTTCAAACATATCACACTATCCTATGCAACGATCATATTTTACAATACCCGGACTTTCCATTCAATTATTAATTAATATTGCAGTTAGTGCTGTTTTGTCTCAAGGATCAGTAGCCTCTGATAAGTTTTGCAAGCCAGACATTATTACAATCTAAGCTTATAGTACCATTTAAAAGGAGCTTTTGGCGATTGTATGGGAAACAAAATATTTCCCGCCATATGGTAAATGTAATTGTTACAGACCACAAAACTCTGACGTGGCTCTTTTCCTTAAAGGATCCTAGTTCAAAACTAATGCGCTGGGGTTTGTATTTAGAAGAGTTTGACTACTAAATTATGTACAAAATGGGATCATGAAACTCAAATGCAGACGCGCTATCTCGAATTAAAATAAACATCAAAGAAACATCAATCGAGGATATTGATTAAACGTCAATAGCAAATAACATTGATGAACTTGACTATGCTGATGCTGTATATTCCGCTAACGAAAATATATATTAATGACCATTGAATGAGTTTTCAAAGCAATTAATTAATTTTTGAAAATTCCAACCGTAAGGCTTTACACTCAACTCAAAAGGAGGAAAAAACGATATAAAATAGAGTGCCGAAATGTATCTCATAGAAATTTTTAAAAATTTCATCAATACGAAAAACTTACAGCCATTTTCGCGGACGATGCTATATTCAAAATGATTCAATCTGTATATTCAAAATACTTCAATACGTCGATGATCAAGGTGGTTAGATGTTTTACCAGTCTTAAAGATATATTTGAGCCGGACGAACAAGACGATATTGTTAGAACATATCACCGGAATTCAAATCACAGGGGCAAAAGAGTAACCGCAATAATAAAAAATACTAGGCAGATCAGTATGCGCGGGCTTAACTCCGCTACTGAAAATTTTTGATCGAGCGAGCAAATTTGTTGTTTTATCAACCTTGCTCTCGCTCCGCATGGCACTTTTCTAAACTTTACTTCGTTATTTCTCACTATTTTTCAATCAAACAATTTCATTTGATAATTTATGGCTCATCTACAGACCTAGATCTATCGAATGACATGCTGCACACATGTGTGGTTATAGCCGATATCTACATTTAGTGCGTACAAGATTAGTCCGAAATCGTTTTCGGACCACTATATTCCCCGTACATGCACGCGCTAGGCCAAAAAGTGGGTGATTGCTCTCGCTCCGCTACGCTCCGCTCGATCAAAAAAGCAATTCTATTTTCCAAACTTAAGAGATGTAGTTATCCGTATTATAAATAGTTGCGACATTTGTCACAAACCACTTGGACACATTTTGGTTGTGTGAAAATGTCTGATTTTGTGTCTTCTTTCATTCGAAGAAAACGCTGGCTGAAGCTCATCGAGTACTCTAAAAAGTTTACGGAGATGCTGCTCTAAGTGAAACAACGTACCGTGATTGGTTACGTCGATTCGATGTTGACGACCGTTCGCGTGAAAGAAAGCCAAAAACCTTCGAAGACGCTGAATTGGAGGCATTGCTCGATGAGGATCCAAGCCAAACGCAAAAAGAGCCTGCTTCAGTATAAGAAGTTACCAGCCAAGCTAATTCCAAGTTGAGCTTCGTTTTTTCGCCTGTGAACAACTGCACCAGCGGCAAAAAAGGAAGGATTTTCTTCATCGCATCGTTACGGGTGATGAAAAATGGATTCATTACAGCAACAGCAAGAGATAAAAATCATGGGGACAGCCCGGTCATGCTTCTACGCCGTTGGTTCGGCCGAATATTCACGCTGCAAAGGTTATGCTGTGTATTTGCTGGGATTAGGGCGGTGTTATTTATTCTGAGCTGTTGGAACCAAACGAAACCATAACTGGGGAACGGTATCGAACTCAATTGACTGCGCGAAAAGCGGCCACAATACGAGCAGTGGCACGAAAAAGTGATTCTACAGCATGACAACGCTCTACTTCACGTTGCTAAACCCGTTGAAACCTGCTTAGAAACGCTAAAATGGGAAGTCCTACCCCACCCGCCGTATTCCCCAGATATTGCACCGTCCGGTTATCACCTGTTCCGTTCACATGGCACATTGACTGGCTGATCAGCAGTTCCATTCATATGAAGACATCTCAAAATGGCTTGATACGTGGATAGCCTCAAAAGACGAACACTTCTACCGTGACGGTATGCGAGAGTTATGTGCCTTACCACTCCACCCACTTCACAACCCACACAAGCCAGCCGATCGACCTAGCAGCAAAGGGCAAAGCCAACCGCCACCCAGCACAACCACACAACCCAGCCTATCAAACTAGCAACAGTGGGACAACCCAACCGAAATGCTACACAGCAACAGCGGATTGGATTGTGCAAAACAAGCGATGGCTTGTAAACAAGTCGCCGCACAGTAAGAGCGGTCCAGATTGTGAAAAACAAGCCAACGATGGCTTGTAAACAAGCGACAGTCAACGGAGGTTCAGCGCGAACACATCGCGAAGATTTCGGCATTCAAGTTCGGACGGTCTCGAAGTTCAGAAGGAGTAGAAACATCAAAAGAGTGTGTAAATTGTAAAAGAAAAAAAATAAAAGTAGCGAAAAAAAAAAATAAAATAAAGTTTAAAGTTTTTTTTGCTGGCTCCCACCACGTAATTCGAGCTCTGCCGATATCTACATTTAGTGCGTACAAGATTAGTCCGAAATCGTTTTCGGACCACTATATTCCCCGTACAAGCACGCGCTAGGCCAAAAAGTGGGTGATTGCTCCTAATAATTTATAAATTATAAAAAAAAGAACATATTTAAAACATGTCTTTAAAAAAAAAAATTATCAATGGTTTTTTTTTTCATTTTTTAGGATGTCAATATCAATCTACTTTCAACAGAACGTTATCAGAAGTGGAAGTAAATCTGTATTTGTGCACCGGAAGGATATGAACAAAGTTACACATTCGTATATTATACAATATAGTACATATTACCTTGTCTGTTTGACACAGCAAACACTTACATTTGGACCTAGGGTTCATAAGGTGGTTGAACCCAATCGGTCGAAGGACCTGGGAACGAGTCCTTATGCCTTCCAAGCCGAACTATACGCCATCCTAACGTGCATCAACCTAAATTTAGAGACTGGCATACGAGGTAAAACCATCAATATACTCTCAAACAGTCAGCGCTCAATGCGTTGGGCTCATTTACTACAAACTCAAAATCCATTAAGGAATGCCACCTAGCCAAAAGAAATAAAGTCAAACTCTGGTCAGGTCACAAGGGCATAAAGGCAACATAATCGCCGACCAACTCGCTAGGAACGGTTCCAGCGAAATGTACATAGAACCTTCCTGCGGAATCCCCAAGTAGAAGATTCATTTTCCCTTAGACTTAGACAAATGGGAAAAATCACAACAAGCGTTGAAATAGCGTTCAAGGACTCCGTTAATCAAAAAAAATTATTCGCTCTTATCCTTAAAAATAGAGTCGATATCAGAAGACTGGTCAGCTACCTTACGAGACGCTGTAGTCTGAGATATCATCTTAACAAAATTAACTTATCGTCTGAAACCGATTATTGAGTCTGTCTAGAAGATAAGGAAATTGCAGAGCACATGCCATGCGAGTGTGCTGCCCTCTGCCATCTTAGGAAGCGTTTCCTCCTCAGAGAAATCATGACTCCTGAGGGGATCAGCTCAGTTCCTACGAGGGATATCCTTAACTTTATTATGAGGATAGTGGAACTCCTCGTCAAATTGGCTGGCAGGCACAATAGATCTACACTAGTCGCAGTGCCCCATGCTATTTGTTAGCGCTAGCGCACTATTTAAAATTTATTTCTATCAAATTTAATAAATGCGTGTCATTTAACCTACCGAGTAATGTCATTGCAAAAATCTTCTATTGTTGTTTTTATTTGCGCTGTTTGTAACCTACCTAGCAGAATATTAGTAGACAATTTTTCGTAAATCATCAAAAGAAGCAACTAAAGAATCAACCCTATCTATTGCTGTCAAATATTTGAAGCTTACTCATTAAATTACGCCAAGACACCAAAAAAAGGATAATAATAATAAATAAAATAAAATGTTAAACACCAAACAATTGTAGAGGACATTGCATTTACACTGTAAAAAACTAACTAGATTTCCAAATCACAGATGTTAAACAAATTGTATAAAAATAAAAAAAACTTATTAAATCAAAGGTTAATCTAAACCTTTCCGATGCCGATTACGTTCATTGGAAAAAATTAAAAAGCTTACCCTCACCGCCAAAACTTTGTTGAATCGACTTCTTTACACAGCTCCCAAAAGATTAATTGCTCCAATGCTGGTTGACCACCTGAGGAGATTCTGTGAACTCTGAATATGGAACGCCACGATATGTACACGGGGTTGTTTTTTTTTTGTTTTGTTGACACGTTGACTAGATCGCCAACGTGGTTTTTGTTCGTTTTATGCACAATTAGAGATGCTATAGACCCCAATGCCATGCGGGATATATTTTAGTTTTTTTTTTTTTGCATATTTGGCGTTTTTTTTTGCCATTCAGACATATGATCACCATTATCAGTTCGCACTGAATTCAACGGAATATCCTGATTCCTAGACCTTTTTGCTCTAGCTCTTTTTGGCTGTGTTGGTGTTTCCGGATTAGGAGCTGGACTTCCATGACTTACATAACTTCCATTTAAATTGTTGTACTTGACTGTGATAACAAAGCGCTTTATTATAAAAAATAGACACAGTTCCACATGGATTGCATTTTTGATACACATGTTGAATATGGTAAACCATATATGGGTGTGTACGCGGTAGATGCCCAGCAAAAAACATAAGTCTTATATAATGCTTATAGCAATTGAATATAAGCCTTAGAATGTAAGGTTTATAATTCATAAGGAATCCCGACTACATGCAGTATTCCTTATTTCATACCTTATTTTTACATTGCCATGTCATTGGCCATAAGGCATATACTTGTTGCCTTATTTTATGCATTATTATAAGGAGTAAAATAAGCTTTAATTATTTTCTTATACCTTATTATAAGACATAAAATAAGCTTTAGTTACCTGATTTAGACCTTAGTATAAGGCATAAAATAAGCTTTAGTTACCTGATTTAGACCTTAGTATAAGGCATAAAATAAGCGCACATGGTCTTTCTAGTAGTTCAAAATTTCCGTATGTACAAACACCCTTCCAGTATATTATTTTCAGCGTCATAATATACTATGTACATATATGCCTTATTATAAGGCTTAAGTAAGTCTTTGGAAACAAGTCCCTTATTTAAATCCGTAAATAAGGCTTATATAAGGGACATCTTTTGTGACCTTATTTATACCTTATAATATGGTTTATATAAGCTTTATATAAGACTTTTTATAGTTTTAAACTAAGGTTTTTATTTTTCGTTTCCCTTATTTATCCCTTAGCCTTATAAATTTCGATACAATTTTTGCTGGGAGGGTAAGCACATTTTTGTTTTTTTGTGTGTGGATTAGGATAATAATATAGTATGTATTCCTCTTTCATTTTTAGCTAACAATAAGTGTTTTTAATCGGTGTGATAATTGCGTTCCTATCTGTAAGGTGTTATTTGATCTAAGAAGTCTTGAATAACGACTTATTCATTGAGAAGAAGTAAACATAAAGTTAATATTTTAAGAATAATGTTATATCCTCCCAAAATATACAATAAAGTCGTCTGTTTTTTAGAATTAATTTTTGCAAAAAATTAAATAAATTGCTTTTATTTTACTGAAATATAATGTGTTTTTTTTTTACTTCCATAAGAGACGATATGAAATGTTCGTCGGCAACAATCTGAATAGTGCCTTCAGCAGATATATTGGATATTGCTGCTGGCGTAGTCCGAGGTACAGGCAGTTGGAGTAGAGACTGTGCATTTGGCTTACGAATGTGCAGTGAGATAACAGGCTTACCACATTCAGTGAAAGAGATATTCCCCTATAACAAAAGTCAAGAGGTAGTCATTGAAAATGATGCACAAGCTTCGAAGAAGTCAAGAGGTAGAGTTTGTTATCTGAAATGATGCACAAGTTTCAAATTCTCAACTGCAACCATAATTAGTTTACTTTCAGCCATCGTGAGATTTGTTCAAAAACTGGTTTTTATTTTTCTCAAAAAATACTTATTTACATATTTTTCAGTACCTATTTTGTCTCCTTCAAAGACCTCTTCAGATAAAGTACTTCTGCGTCAATGCTTTTTTTAAATCTTCGAAGCACTTCTGATATGCGCTTTTCAGTTTTGGGAAGAGAAGCAGGTATTGTAATTGCAACAAACACGGGATAGAATTTTTTTGACTGCTTTTTTACGTGCTTTTTTCTTGGCTCTTCTGGTCGCTTCCATTAGGATATTTGGGCTTTAGTTTCGATGTCATAAACATTTAGACATGTTTCATCACCAATGATAACCCTTTTCAGCAACAAATCAAAATAGCAATTTATGTCAATTTATGTCATGCGTCGGTTCTTTTGGACAGAGCGAACTTCACTGACACACGTTTCATTCCCATAATATCTATAAAAGTCATTGAATCAACCACCAAACGATATGCTAATATTCTCGGCAACTTCTCTGGTAGTCAATGATTCTCCATAACAATTTCTCTGTTTCAAGGTTTTCATCGGCCAAAATGCCATAGTCAACGTTTCAAGTGCTTGGGAGCAATACATTTTTTTTTTCACACACAATTTAATACAGATTTATTTTTTTAATAGGAAAATGCCACCAAAACCCTTCTAACCCTTATATCTGTGAACAACAAACTAAATATCCAAAATGGCTGACAATGTTGTGTACCAACTTAACAAAAAATAAACGAATGTACTTAACTCGCGAAATTCAAAAATCACTTTATTAGAAAACTACATACATATGTATGTACATATAACTATGTACGATATCTTTACCGAAGTTCTAACTACAGTCGACGAAAACAATTCTTTCCATTATATAAGGACAGCGATATCAAAACTGAAGTTTGAAAAACTGATGGCGAGACGGACTCCCTAATTAACAGCTAGAGATAATTTTATTGTAAATATGCAATCACTTAATTGTAAGATATGATCGAAAAAAAAGCATGCTGAAAAAATTTAAAGAAAGGCCATTGCTGTTAAGGCTTAGAAAAAAATATTTACATACATTCACAGAACTAACCGTAACTTTATTTTTTACTTTATATTCGTATAATAAACTATGTTATGTACATATATAGGGAGGAATTTACAGCCTTGTGTGTTCTATGTTTTTCTTTTTGATTTGTTACTAAACGAGGTTTCTGATGAATATGAATCCAATTCTAAAACTCTTACATACATACATATGTATGTAAAGATGAACTAATTTCGTTTTCTTTAAAATTAATCGGCGACTGTTCAAACCATTACTAGTATAATCACCCCAACTTGCTATACATAATAAATGAAAAAATCAATTGACTTCCATAGCACACTCGTATTTATGTATATTTGTTGGTACATTTAGTTCATGCCTAGTATGTATTTCCAAAGTTTCAATTTCTCTTTGATGATCAGGTTACGTGCACGTGAGAGTAATTCCCGTGCAATTACAATATTGTGTTAAAGGGTAATTGAAGAATAGGTTATTCTGTAAACACGTGTCGCTTTTTCAAATCATACCGTTGAGGCAAGAATCGTCTTTCGCAAAATATGTACGCATGTGTTAGAAAGGCGGTATATGTGGGTAACAAGGGTTGTGCATGAAACCATGATGGTTTTCCTTGAGATGTAGGAAGTCAGATTATGAAGATAACTTTAGTTATTCAAGAGAGGAAAATCCTCAACTAGTGCTACTTTAATGCCTGTGTACTTTTGCATTTACTAATTGAAAAATAACTAGGTTTTCTTTATTCGATTTTTAGGATTTAGCTTTAATTCGATTTTTAGTTGATATCAATTACGTTTTATGTAATTCATTTGCGTTATGCGCTGTCTAATACAAAATAAATGTTTCTTGGATTTATATATTTTATTTTATACACAAATTACAATAAACAATTAAAAATACAATTCATTCCGAGAATGTGAAATCACAATTGTTGGGAAAAGTGTGGACGCTTCCTTGGAATAAAGTAGCTTCCTCTAGTCCCTGTTGGATGGAGCTCTGACTACGAACCAACCCATGACATTTCTTCCTTTTTTTTTTTGCCTTATAAAATCGCGCTGATATCCATATTTATAAAACTTTTTTCCGATTATGTTATATTTTATATAATTTTAAATCCCGGAAAACTAAGTAAGTTTTGATTATTATCATGTATTTAACTAATCAAATTATACAAATAAAGGATTTGTATCGAGGCACTTCTTGCCCGTATAACAAAAAGGTTTTCCGCAGTTGCAGCCGGACTTGCTGCAACATCTTACAATTGCTACTCCTGTGACCAACCAGATTCTGCTGACGACATGGTTCAATATGACACCTATAATGTCTGGAGCTACTTCACTTGCGCTAGCGTGAACTGTATTCAGATGGAACCATACTTATGCAAGATATGCGCAGGTAAAAGTAAGAGTTATCTAGCCTTTCAAGAGCGTAAACCGCAACTGCTGTGAGAATCGCCACTACGAAAGCAAATACCCGCATACAACAATCGCAATAACCATTAACAATCAATTCTGGTGCATACACAGAAGTTGCAGCTCAGAATGCAGCTGAAATCGCCGCTAAAAATGGAACTTCATCTTTTGGGGAAGCGGTAGCCAATTTTGCTAATCATCCATCGGCATTAAACGGAGTGCTCCGCTTACCCAAAATGCCAAGATATTTCCGAATGCAGCCGAGGTTGCTGTTCTGTGTAGAAATGTCCCTGCTAAGATGTCATCGAACTACACTACTATGCTACAACTTCAGTTCTGAAACCAACGGGGTTCTCTAATTCATAACCGCATACTGCTATGTACGTTCACGCCACATGTAAATACGCTCAACGCACGCTTAACTCAATAGCCGATTCGAGTTCCTCCAAGCTTTCGTCAACCAAGCGACTTCAAATAGAATTGCAGATTGCAAGAAATTGTGGAAAAGCTTCCCCCTCCTCTACGCCTTAATTGGGCGATCCACCAATAAACGCTACCAATATGTAACCTAGTGCACTTTAGCGCATGGATCTACAAGATAGCTGAAGCAGCCAACGGAGTCCTAGCTTCACCACTATCTGCATCCGCTGAGGAAAAGAAACTTCGGAATGAAAATTGGAAGTAAATGCGCATTATCAAAGCGATCACGTTGACCGTGCAGGGACGGGTTAAGAATATCCCTGCAGCGATACCTCTCGCTTGTCGTAAAAGGCGACTAAAACAAAGGTAAACAAAGATCACATCTAGGCAATTTAGAAAACACCAAAGTGAGCCTAGGGACACATATACCACCATTAAACTGCCCCACAAGTGTGCATGCAAATCAGTGGGTTGACACGACTGGAGATCACCGGTGTTGTAAAAGTAAGATCAAACAAAAAAATCTGGAGCATGCCCGTGTCACAAAAAAAAAGGCAGGCCGAAAAACAATTGGTGCAAACAAATGCAAAAACACCAGCATTTGATTGGCCTCAGCGATGAAGTAATCCCAAACCTGGAAGCCTGCCGCTACTTTCTGAGGTCAAACCGGCAGACCCCACAAGCGGACCAGTAGGAATGCAGTTAAGTGGGAAGGTTATGGTCCTACACTTCTGACCATAACAACGCCGGAAAAAGGAAAAGAAGAAGAAGAAGAAGAAGATCAAAGCGATCACGTCAGGCCGAACAGTGAAAGTGCTGCATCTGTGGTGGCCATTGTGCATCGGTAGGTGACTGTAGACAGTTTCGGAAATCAAGCCGGCGCTGGCAGATGGGAAGGGGTGTCATAGATGCTTAAGATCGCATATCAAATCCCGGTGTAAATCCTGTATGTGGGATAAATAGCTGTATCCTGAAGCACCATTTACTCCTTCATAATGACCGAAGGGACATTTCCTCGACGCCGCTGAATACTGAAACTTTCGGACTGAACCAAAAAAAAAAAAAACATTCCTGACGTTAGAAGCCAGTGCACAGATTCCGTTCTATTTCGAATTGTAGACGTGCTCGTTTATGGGGAAAGGGTAAAAATAAAAACGTATGTGCTTTTAGATGACGGATCATCAGTAACCTTAATGGATGAAGATGTGGATGAAGATCGCACGAAGAACCTTTGTGTCTAAAGTGGACGGGGAATACCTCGCACTACGAGAGCCGCTCCGGTTTAATTGCCCTACCAATACCTAGCACAAATGAAAAGGCGAGAAAGTTCCCGTTGGTAGATGCCCATACGGTGCAGAACCTTAGAACTTAATTCGGAATTGCTTACCAGCTCAAACCCTTAATCCGGACGAGTAACAGAAAAAGGTTCGAGTATTTGAAGGGGCTCTCTATTTTTTTTTTTTTTTTTTTTTTATTTAAAACAAAACATATGAACAATTGCTTACATTCCTGCGAAGCCGAGGCTTCGATTGTGTTTCTACATTTTTTAAATAACATGTGAGCTTAAGTTTGAAATTAAAAATTTAACAAAGATTTGGATTTAAACATTTTGAAGTTACAAATTTTTTAATTACATTTTCAACTATTTTCATTTAGGAAGAAATGTTTTAAGTGTTTTTTTCTGCTTTTATAATTCCGAATTTGTTTTAGTTCTTGAGGTAAAGTGTTTATAATTGAAGGAACTATATATTGCAGCTGTCTTTTACCGTATGTGTTGTGGTTTCTTGGGACTTGAAGCATACCTTGTGCGCGTTGTCTGGTGTTAACTTGATGTTGTATAGGTCGGATGAAACGGTTGTCGTCCTGGTATTCCAATACTGTCGTCATCTTGAAGATTTGCTCGACTTTAAGTACCCTAAAACTGCTTTCAGATTGCTGCCTGTTATTATTTTGAATAATTTTTAGAGCTGAATTTTGAAGCCTTTGTATCTTGTTGATGTGAGTTGCTGCAGCTGTTCCCCAAGCAAGTATACCATATCTTAGCTTTGACTCTATTAACGCATAATATACTTGTCGCAAAACGTCCTCGGAAGCATGGTATCGCAGATGTGAAATTGCATATATTCCTTTCCTCAGATCACTATAGCTTGTCTGTGTATTTGTCCCAAAGAAAATGACAATCAATGACAACTCCAAGATATTTGTGGTTTTCAACAACTTCGATGCATTTGTTGGGCGTGTTTGGACAGGAATAATTTCTGAAGTATATTTGCTTGTCGGTTTTTCTTAAATGTGGATTATGCATTAATTTTGTTTTAGAGGAGTGCAGTGTCATTGCAGTGTCATCAGCAAAAGCGAATGGAATACTAGTCTTAAAGACCCGTAGAAACTCATTGGTATATAGGATGAAAAGAAGTGGGCCCAAATTAGATGCTTGTGGAACTCCATATCTTACATTCTTTTGTTCACTGTAAAAAATCTTTTATCTTGACACGGTACGTTCTGTTTTGAAGGTAGTCTGCCATCCAATTAGCCATCACACCCCGAATCCCAATTCTTTCTAACGCTTCTAATAGATTGAGTGTATTCATTGAGTGTCTCAAAAGCCTTGCTTAAATCCATAAACAATACGAGTACATGGTGACCCTTGTTTAAGCTCTCGTTCACACAGTTAGCAAATTCACCAAGCAGTTGTCCTGTATTTCTATTTTTTTGAAATCCGTACTGGCTTCTGTTAATAAGAGAGTTTTTTTCAATGAAACAATGCTTTCTAGGCACTTTTCAAAGACCGGAAGTATTGAAATTGGTCTATAATTAGTTAATTGATTTTTAGCTCCGCCTTTATAAATTGGTCTTACCACAGCAGTCTTAAGTTGTTTTGGTATTGTTGCTTCTGTTAGACTCATATTAATAATTTTACAGAAGATTGGGGCAAACAAATCGGCATGCCTATGTATGTCTATTGCTCTGATACCATCGATACCAGGTGACTTATTCACCCCAAGTGACTTAATTATAAAAAAAATATCTACAACAGAGCTATCTCACGACTCGTAAACAACTCAATTGTAGCTGGCATTAATATCCAAGGAGAGAGGTCGACACGAACCTGTTGCGACTTAAACTCGTTTGGATTGGGTAGTGTATGGGAGCTGCGTCAAGAGAGGAGGAAATCTAGCATAGATAATAAAGGCCATAGCTATACGTCTGTGGACGTAGCGATTCAGACTTACGCCGCTTAGTGAAGGACTTCATTTATGACGACAACTTTAGAACGCCAGATTCATCCAAGGTCATAATGTTCCAAGACGATGTTCGTGCATTGGATATGTTAAACACCCACACGGTCCGTAAAAATATAATATTTGAGACGACAATTCTTTGGTAATTCGATGATGTTCAATTGGCAAACAGCTTCTACTTGGCAAAGAAATGACTGGTGTGCCTCTAAAAACGAATGGAACGTGACCCACACATAGCTTAACAGTCAGCGAGAAGAACGACATGGTATTTACCTATTTTTCCAGCTACGCTGCAGCCGAGGTCGACGGAACATCTGTTAATTCCGTACTCCTCAAAGGACCTGACCAACTTACGCCTTTAACTTCGGTCATTTACAAATTCAGACAACAAAAGATCGCCATCTGCGGGGACATCATGGAAATGTTCCATCAAGTCGGTATCCGAAAGGAGGACCAACAGTGCGAACGATTTTTGTGGGGGCGCAATGAAGAAAGGCTCATACGTATATTATGACAGTGATGACCTTCGGGGCAACGTGCTCCCTGTGCACTAGACATTTCATCAAAAACCGCAAGCCTGAGCTCTTCGCTCAGAGAGGTGCGTGTTCGATCAAAGAGACCTGATGGATAGAGTACAGATAGGGACAGAAAAGGTGCTTGGAATGTGGTGGTACATGGCTGCAGACGGTTAAAGATGAGAAATACAGTAAATAGCTCATATGGGTGCAACGCTTAGCCAAAGTAAAAACGGTAAAAATCTGGAGATGCTCTGTGACTTCTACTTGGGGCTCCGATATACAGCTGCACATTTTCGTCGACGCTAGCGAAAACGGATTCGCCGCAGTAGCCTACGTCAGAAACTCAAAGGCGGACATAGCAGAGAGTATCTTAACAGGAGCAAAACTCGAGTGGTACCGCTTTAATCGCTTTCAATTCCACGATTGGAACTACAGGCAGGTCTTCTCGGCGCACGATTCACTAAATGCATCAAAGACTCGCACAGTATCATCTTTATCCAGCAAATATTTTAGGCCAGACTTCAAAACAGCCGGAAGCTGGCTTCGATCTGACCATGGTAAATATAGGCAATAATGGCATTTCGACTCAGTGAAATACTGGAGGTCAAGATTATCGCTGACTGGCGATGGGTTCCCACAGATATGAATAACGCTGAGCTCAACCCAGTTCACCCATAATGACCATAATGAGGTTGCTCATTCCCTGAGCGCAGATTCGTGCATTCTTTGCCTAAGAAATTGTATGGCAAGACGCCGCACCCCCATTGAGCTTTATATCGACAACGGGACTAATTTTCATGGAGTCGAGCGGGAGTTGCGGAAAGCTTCAAAAAAGTTCCAGGAAGCAAAATTTGACGAAACCTTGACTTCAGCAAGCACTTAATGGAGCTTCATACCACTTGGCGCTCCGCACATGGGCGCCAGCTGGGTGTGATTAATACAATCCATAAAAACAGTTCTTAAGTACGGAACCCGAGTGAGCATGTTTATAGAAGCGGAGAACATTTTAAATTCACGGCCCATTTATTTTCCGGTAGATATTGGAAACCCGGAAGCTCTCCCGCCCAACTACTTTTATTGGGGTCGGCTAGCGGATCCAAGCCGCCGGGTGAGTTAAGTGATGACGGTAACGTGCATCGAAAGAATTGGCATATCTCGAAGCAATTATTTGCGATTCACAGAAGTGCTGTGTAGCAGAATACTTACCCACTCTTAACAGGAGCGCAAAATGGTTTACATCTGTGAAACCCGTGCAGGTTGGCGACACCGTCGTGATAGTGGACCCGAATAATACGAGAAACTGCTGGCCTAAAGAACGAGTAGTTCAGGTCAAGATATCTAAGGACGGCCGAGTTCGAAGTGCCTTTTACAGACTCAAAGCGGAATTTTGGAAAAAGCTGTAGTTACACTGGCGGGCCTCGATATCATTGGTCCAAAAGATGCCAGTCCACAGGCGAAACTACCACAGGGGATTGTTGGGATGTTTCCTTGAAATAAAGTAGCGTCCCCTTTTCCCTTCTGGATGGAGCTCTGACTACTAACCAAACCATGACATATCTTCTCTTTTTTTTTAGCCACATTTTTCCACAAGGCTAATTGTGCACCCGCTCATAAAATCGCGCTGTTATTCATATTTATATGAATTTGTATTCCCATTATATTATATTATATTGTAACAAATATGAAGACTGTCACTTTGCGGATGTTGTGGGTTGGCAGAGCATAGAGAATTGACGTAGTCGTGGTTACCGAGAATAGACTTGCAGAAATAAAAAAATTTATTAAAGAACTCTCTACCTTTTATTTTAAAGTAATTTCCCGAGGCCACCCACTTGAGGATAAACACAAAATTTATAACATTATATAATTTTGAATCCCGAAAAACTAAGTAAGTTTTGATGTACGAGTGTGGTCCGATTAGTACTTAGCCTCACCGCCAGATGGCGCCAGTATCGCAAGAGCAACCTTCTATCGTGTAGTACATTCTAGTAGACGGCTACTGTCGAAATTTCAGCCGGATCGTAGTTTTGTTTTGACCGCGTGTGGAAGCGGGAATGTCCGCGGATTTTAGAAAAATGGAAAAAGAGCAATATCGGTCGGTGATTCGATTCTTGTTTTTGGAAGGTAAATCGCGCAGCGAAATCAAAGAGTGTTTGGGTGCTGCGTACGGTGACTCTTCTCCTTCGAGGGCGATCATCAAAAATTGGTTTAACGATTTTCAACGTCGCACATCGGTTTTTGATGAGCCACGTCCAGGTGCCTCGAAAACGGCTACTACGGAGGATAACGTTACAAAAATCCATGATCTCGTATTGGCAGACCGCCGACTGAAGGTGCGCGAGGCAGAAGGCATTTCAAAAGATCGGTCATATCTTGCATGAAATTTTGGCCATGAGAAAGCTATCGGCGCGATGGGTGCCGCGTTTGCTCACTCCGGACAACAAGCGCAACCGTGTGACCACTTCAGAGCAGTGTTTGAGGCTGTTTAAGCGCAATCTGAAGGAGTTTCTGCGTCGTTTCGTCACAGTCGACGAAACATGGATCCACTGGTACACACCAGAGACCAAGGAACAGTCGAAACAGTGGACTTCACCCGGCGAACGTGCTCCGAAGAAGGCCAAGACTGTCCCATCAGCCGGAAGGGTGATGGCCACTGTTTTCTGGGATTCACAAGGTGTGATCCACATCGACTACCTGGAGAAGGGCAAAACGGTCACAGGGCTGTACTATGCCAAATTATTGGGCCAATTCGACGCCGAATTGAAGAAAAAACGGCCCCACTTGGCCACCATGATAACGCACTGGCTCACATGCCCTCGCCACGGCCAAATTGGTCGAATTGGGGCTATGAACTGCTGCCCCATCCACCGTATTCTCCAGATTTGGCCCCGTGTGACTTCTTTTTGTTTCCAAACTTGGAAAAGTCACTCGCCGGGCAGAAGTTTCAGTCGAATGAGGAGGTCATCGCCGCCACGGAGGCCTACTTTGCAGACCTCAAGAAAACGTATTTTTCAGACGGGTTAAAGAAGTTGAAGCATCGCTGGGTCAAGTGTATCGAGCTAAAGGAAGACTATATTGAAAAATAAATCGCCATTTCTCCAAAATTTTTGTTTTTCTTTTGTAGGCTAAGTACTTATCGGACCACCCCCGTATTATCTAATGTATTTAACTAATCAAATTGTACAAATAAAGGATTTCTAACCTGGTACTTCTTGTCTGTTTAACAAAAAGATTTTCCGCAGTGCAGCCGGACTTGCTGCAACAACAATAATTTCCAGATAAACTGAGGTAAAAGGAAATTTAATGCGTATTAGTTTATGAATTTTAATCACAAATTCAACGACCTGTGACTACAAATATCAAACAACATTTAAAGGAAATTTCTATCGTGTGAAGGCGAGGGATTCTATGGAAGTCTCTTTAAAAGTGAAATCATAGAAACAATAACCCAAATTGCGACAGCGACCTACCGGCATTTTTCACAATAACGAACGCTGATCTCGCAAACTTGATCTCGATGCAAAAGAAGTAGAGGTAGGAATGAGAATTTGGAAAGTTTGGTTTTAAGTTAGAACGCGAAAAAAAAAAACAGTGAATCGTATTCGGAATTTCGAAGACCATTTTGATCGTAAACCGGACAGCTGGACCAACCCCAGCTGATTGTTTTTTTTTAAGTTCTCAAGGAACAGTCTTTTAATTAAAGATTTCTCAGCGGAGGAATCATAAAGCAAAACGCGAGCGGCAAGATACAGTACAATTACAGATCGCGAGTGATTTTACACTATGTCTTAATTTACTTCTACTTCTAACATCACATGCGATCTACGGGCCGTAGATTATTAAAAGAAGGGCCATAAATCCTGCTCTCGAACGACGAGCTAGATGCGTGAAAGCAAATCCCAGCGATATGATTGTGGTAAGCTTACAATAATTGGCATAAGGTTAAAAATTTGATCAGGTTTTGGGTACATTATTTCAAGTTGAATATCTAAAATCCCCACCGGCTTTGTGCCTTTTTCTCGTCACAGTAAACGTTATCATAAGAATAGTATAGACAAAAGTTTTAGAGCATGCAACGATCTAGAAAAATTGATATACCATCTTCACCCATGAATTAGCATTCCTGAGATATCACCATCTGAAACATCGAAAATAATTATACTCCTGCGCTCCATATATATGAACATATGTACGTCCGATAATAAAAGTAAAATACAATAAGACAGTAATAGAAAGTGCAATACAACAAATACAATTATCGTTGTTGGTGAAGATGCTGATTTATTATAACTACTGATTGAACAAACTCCAATTGGTAAAATTATTTAACGTGAAAGATGTTAAAACAAACATATATTCATTAAAAAGCTTAGCTGCTTTACCAGATCAAAATTATGTTGTATTTTTACATACCACAATAGGCTGCGATATTATACGAGTATAAGCAGATTCAAAGCATGATTTTATTGATTGCGCAAAAGTATTTAATAATACTGATTCTTCTCCACACGTTATCACCACGAACTGGGATTTCTTGCGGTATATGAAGCTCAAAAAAAAATTGATTGAATAAACAAGTATAGATTTTGATTAAACTCTAATAAGCTTATATTATTTAGAAAATATATGTTTATTTATTTTTGCAGCGATTCTGCGAATCTGACTCCAAACTACTTCTAATTACAATTGAGAGCATCGATTACTTTAAATACTAATTTGCCGCTGACACTGCAAACCGCTTCGATGAGTTGTTAAGGTTGTAGATATGCTGGCAATTGCCGCTGGGCCTCATTTGTTTGTTGCATCAGCAATATAGTAGAAAGTACTTCTTCTGTTTCAGGGTTTAATGAAGTAAGTTGTAAGATTAGCGGGAGTGGGTTAAAATGGGATTTAACGGTTACATTGTCTGTCAACATTGTTCGGATGCTGGTAAAGCTGCATTGTCTCGTCGTACAATTAAATGGAGCGGTAAGCCCGGAAGATTAGGTTATTGACTGAAGTCACTGTATCGTGGCTTCGAATCAGCTTTATCAGAAAATTGTCCGTAAAATCGTAGCCCTAGTCCTGAGACATTGCCTCTCAAACACCCGAATTCTTTCCATTAACTCTTTCAGGGCCGGTGGTATGAAAATCGTACCTCTAAACATAATTCTTTACTCTAAATATTTATACAAATTTAAGCTTATATTTTCACAAAAAAAAAATTCAATGTAGAATAGATATATGAAATAATTGGGTATTTTGAGGTTACTCTCTTGAATTGTAAAAACAGTCTAATGGATTTTGGTATTTCACGACTTGTAATGTGTCGTGAAGTAAACCGAGTGGAAAATTAGTCATTTTATAGAAAGTACTTAGTTCAAAACAGTCAATAATCGGTTTTCTGTGAGCGTTTTAGGTTGGTGGTATAAAAATCATATCACTGCGCATTGAACGGTTGTTGTTGTTACAAAGGTTAGAACTGAGAATTTAGTCGTGATTCAATTTTTTTAATAATGATGAAGAAAACAATCTTCAAAGCATCTTCAACATACACTAAGGTGTATCTCGACAACTTCTTCACGTCATATATGTTCATATATACATTGTTACTTGAAATGAAAGGAAAAAAAAAATGAACGTCAGTGGGACTGTTCAGCAAGATAGAAAATTCCTACCAAAAAATATAAAATTTGATAAAAAATTGAAAAGGGGAGAAAATGACTGGCAAATCAGTAACAGTGGCTTGGTTCTTATGAAGTGGACTATTATGATCCAAGCTTTCGTCAAAATTCAAAGATGACCGAACGATGGTTCCCGAAGAGGCGAAGATACCGGAAATCATTTCAGATTATAATGTGCATATGAACAGCATCGATAAACTTGATATTTGACAGCTCAAAAAATATTACGAACTGGACCAAAATGTAGGAAATGGTGGCATCGAACTTTTTCGATTTTTTCGACGTAACAGTAGTAAATGCTTATATAGGGTCCGCCAAATAACTTTCTTTTTTTTTTGAAAATGCTATAAAAAAAAACTACTGAATTATTTGAAAGTACAATCCTTCCGGTTAATAATGGAAAATAATTTCATTCAAATGGCTGCCTCGGCTGGCCATGCAGTAGCCTACACGATCGGTTCAATTTTTAAGCACATTATCGATTGTGTGCAGCTGTATTTCACCAATGGCTTCACGAATATTGTCCTTTAAAGCGTCAGTTGTCTCTGGCTTGTCGGCGTAACACTTATCTTTGACGGCACCACACAAATAATAGTCCAACGGTGTCAAATCGCAGCTCCGAGGTGGCCAAACGACATCAGCTCTGCGGCTGATAATGCGATCTTCAAAAACAGGACGCAAAACATCGAGTGTAGCTTCGGCTGTGTGGCACGTAGCGCCTTCTTGTTGAAACCAAATGTTGCCAATATCCTCCTCTTCAATTTTTTCTGAACAAAAATTCGTTCAACATGGCCCGATTACGATCGCCATTGACTGTAACGGCCACTCCTTGCTCATTTTCGAAGAAAAATGGCCCAATTATGCCTCTGGACCAAAATCCGCACCAAACAGTGGCTCGTTTTGGGTGCACCGGCTTTTCAATGTATGCGTGCGGGTTTTCTGTGCCCCAAATGCGACAATTTTGCTTGTTTACATACCCGCCAAGATCAAAATGAGCTTCATCTGAAAAGATGATTTTTTTGGCAAAATCGGCATCTTCTGTAAGTCGATCCCAGGCCCACTTAGCGAAGCGTTGTTCAAGCGTATACACAACCATATTCGTTCAGCGGAAGGATAAAACTAATTATCTGTCAAATCAGACATGAGCTAAGTTCACGAAATAAACACTACTTGAAAAAAAAAAACGTTAGATGGCGGACCCTCTATCTTAGCAAATTATACAGGGTATATCTTACCACTAAAAGAGTTCAAGTTGGATCTACAACAAATTAAGACTAGGGTTGGTGTTATAGAAAATAAGCCATTTGTTGACAAAAGTCTTCGATCCAGTTCTTCCCAACAACCGATAAGAACTTCATTGCGCACTGTAGCATATCAAGCCACACAAGAAAAAAACAATGATTGCAATGTGCCATTTCGTCTATGTACATAAGTAAGACAAAGTCGTTCCTCGAGTTCCATGCATAAAAATATGTATTGTGCGCAGTGGTATAAATATCGTACCATGTCCTTGTAAAAAGTCCCGTAGGGATAACTATTTTATTTTTGTCTTATTTTAATAATATGACATAAACAAAGTAAATTTGGGAAAAAAAATTGTGCAATTTCCTTTGCTTTTTAGTAGTGCCCCAGAAAGAGTTAAGCTGGCTCTCACTAGACCTGTATAGGCAGTCATAGGCCTAATCAAGGCCATATAACTGATTACCTTCACCCTTCGGCAGTAGGCACCAGCCCGGTTTAGAAATGGAAAATCTGCGCCTATTTTTTTTCTTGTATCCCTAGAGGCCCTAGACACAAGCAGTTTCAAAAGAATAGATTCTTATTTCTGGAAGTTGATTTTCAAGTAAATGCTGAAAAGGATCGTCGAGTTCACTGTACCTTTTTCATTCTAACCACAGGGTGCCAAAAAATTTTCCAAGTCAATCTGATTGTCACCCGTGCATTGGTTCTTGCGTTTGTTCCATCGGATATCTGATACGAATTTCGACGGGGCTGGTTAACCGGAATGGGACAAGCCTATATGGACAACATTATCGAAGACCTTGCTGATACTTGTAAGTTGACTTTTCGAGCGGAAATTTGCCGGGTTGCATCTTTTTTTTCTTTTTCTTTAAAAAAACTTTACTTATTTCATTTGTTTATTTTAGTTTTTTTTACAATTTATCTGTTATTATTTTCTGGGATTTGAATAACTGGATATACATTTTCATGAACTTGAAAGTAAAGGAATCTCTTAATTTTGGGTTGATTAAGCATTTCATTTCAAATTTTACTGGTCTTTGAAATATCATAAGCAAAAATAATCTCTGTAAGAGGTTACCTAATGTCTTCTATGGCTTTACATTGAAGTTCTTTACCTGGATATGTTTAGAAAATGTGGAATTAGTTTTAGGTTTCCTTAGGTTGGGAAAATATCAGCATGGATAACTTTTCCTGGATAAGCTGTAATAGGAGATTCTAGGTTTTCTACCTTATCGGGGTGATGATCATATTTACTTTCTTTATAAATGCTGCATAGCTTACCTATTTAATTTCCTGATCTTTCGAAAATTCTGCATGTTGATGGGTGATTATAATAATTTCTTCTTGTGTACGAAGCGAATTTCGAAGTATACATATTCGATTTTCACACACATGTCAATTTAATTCAATTCAATATATTTCGATTAAGGGATTAGTACATAAGACCTAGTCTTTTAGGGTACTTACATGTAGTATAATAATAAAATTGATGATATGAATAGAGAGTAGAGGAGAAAATACAATGATATAAGAAAAAAAAAAAGAAGGAACTAAATAATAACAAAAGTTAGACGTTTTGCCTAGCTTTTGAAAAAGATGGATCAAATAATCTGTACTTAATTTTATGCATTTAAAAAACAAAATGAAGTACTCGCATTTCAACGTATTTGAGATGTTTAATACTATGGCATTTATTGAGTCTACACTTAACAAAAACAAAAACCAAGGTCGGGAAGGTGTTAGTGACGATTAACATAACAGTTATTAGGTCTTATTATAGCTTATTATAGCTATCCAGTTAAATTTCCTTAGTGTTGGTAAATTAGTCTGTTCAATGAGACTGTTCTGGACTGTTCCGGACGGATAAGTACAGGTTTTGCTGTTCAGTGAGAAAAATTTCTGTCCGAAAGTGTTCTGCTTGAGTTCAGTGAGGGTGCTCCGGACACTTCAGAACACGCTTTTCTGCACTTACTCTTGAGTCAGGACAGATTCGTGAAAAGTGTCAAAAGCAACTGTTATTGAAAAAAACACTAAAGTCTTCGCTAAAACATTCATATCATCACTGGAATCTATTGTTGACGAGTCACTAATCACATTAATTTCACTACTCTTGCAAAGCAATTTTATTTGAATTCGTTATTAGTTTTATTTTTAAGTTAGTCATCATTACCTAGTATTTAATTCTGAAACATGTTTAATACAATTTCACTAATAAGATGTTTTTCGTTTTTTTGACAAATGTCATACGTCTGAACTTTTCTCTTCTAACTTGATCTGACAGTTTTCTCGAATCTGTGCTGTCCTGTCCCGTTCCGTTCTGTTTTTTTTCCTCATTGCACAAATATGAATATAAAATTGTACCTAGTGCATAATTTGAAGCAGATCTCACTAATTTAAAGATTATTTCTTTTAAATTTGTATGTGATAGTATAGTTTCTTCTTCCTTGGCTGACTCGACAAGGTGAATGATTTTTTTGTTTGAAAAGGCTTTACTGGCTTGGCATAGTCCCTAATGAAGCCGCAATAATATCCCGACAGACTAAGGAAACAGCGAAGTTCTTTCAGAATATGGAACATTTTATATTGTTCTTACCTTGTCGGAATTGGTTTCAATGTCGTCAGGCGAAATATCAATCCCTAATAATTCTGCCTACTGTTTGCAGAATTCCCATTTTATCAACTATACTTTAATAATTGCACCATGTAGTAAATGGTAGACTCTTCGAATATGTTCCCCTAATACACTCTCAGAGTATGTATGTATGTCAAGGGAGCGCTGAAAATGGAGGGAGCATTTTTGAGACCGAATGCCGAAGTCGTATTTACCATTATTATTGTGAACGCACCTGTTTAATGCGTATTTTTATTTTCATGTATGTAACAGTCTTTGAGACTATTCTCATTTATCATTGAGACTGTCGTTGGCTAGTATGGAATGGAGGCATCACCACTGGCATGAGAAAAAAATTAATTATTTATATCGTGAACACCAAAAAGGTTAATAAAGGTAACGTGAGTTACTTTTATATTATCTCCTGTTCTGTATTAAAATAATTACCTAAAGTAAGGGGGAAATATATCATCTTTGGATATAATCTGGAATGAATGTATCGCCCTGAAACAATGGAATCGTTTAGTATTTTAAAGTTCCAAAATCATGTTTATTGGCTTTACGAGTATGTAAGGTGAGGCAATATTAAATGCATTGTCAGTCTAGTGGAGTGTTATGAGACTCCAAGACATGGTCCGCTTTTTCAATAATTTCGTTTCTAATTGTGTATTGAATTTATGATTTTAAAAATTCCTCCTACACTCCTTCACCAGAATTGAGTTCTGCCGGTCGGCCAGAAAATAGCGCATCTCACTTTTCTGGAATTTCATCAAGATTATTAATATTATATTGTTCGGATTTATTGTTTAATTAATTCCCGTTAATTGATCTGCATGTGGATTAATTAGGAATTACAATGCGGAACACATGGGAAATCATGTTAAAAACAAATACGCCGAGTACACTGCCTAACAGGTGGTGTGAAAATGTGTGCGTGCTATGTAGAATACGAAATAAGACAATTTTAATAGAAAATTCGTGATCTAAAACTTTTGTATGAACTACTTTTATGATAAAAGTAGTTCAAGAAACCAATTATTGTAATTTGAAATTTCTAATTTCACGGGCCTAGCTCGTTCTTAAACTGGTCAGTTATCCACTTGGTCTTCTTCGTTATATCTTCTATGATCCCGAAGCGATTTTCATTGATGCTTATTGTTTACAACAATGCTCTGTTCGCCTTGAAGGATTACATTATGCAACGCAAACGTTGGATCTAATTGCACAAATTGTTCTCTTGAGCAGTCAGATCTGTCAGGAATAGAATTCAAACATAAGCTATCTCACCGCCCTCATCCAAACGAATAACATGCACCAATTTTATGTAGAGTTTAATTATCCTCTTTAATTGATACAACCGGATGGTTAGATTTGGAAACGTTGATTATACCTATATGCCAGCATTTATTAGATTAAATCTGAAACATTATTGCATGTTTCAATAGATGTCACTAATAACATTTGCTCTTGATCGGGCAAGGAGGAGGAGGAGGTTTCATATGTCTGTCTTGGTTAACTTAATAGTTAAACTTTATACTCTGCTTCGAGACTATGGATAGGTAGTTTCTTTTTATTATGGTGGGCTAAAATCGACTGCCCTTCAATCTCGATTCATTATATTGGAATGCAGTAAAGTTTTATGCCGAACATATTTATGTAATTGATAATTAATAACAGGACTGAAGAAGCCACGCTCAATCCAGCTCTTCGGCATGTAAAATAGTGGAAAACTTTAATTATCTTCTCTCTTGGTTGGGGTTCTCACCTATTTTTGATATGAAAAATCTTACCGAATTTAAGAATTTGTACATGTTGAGAATGTTTGATGGGAATTCAGTCATCTTTCGGAATGAAATTCGAGCTGCGCTCGTTATTATACGGGCTTTTTCTGCATTAAGCAGAATTGTGCATGAATACGAAAAAAACCTCGGGATTTGTGGGGAAAAATCCATACTTGTTGCGTCAGGATAATGCACAGATTTAGATATTGATGAATTTATAAATATTAAAGTCACTATTTCATCTTGTTTCTTGTTCTTGTCCTGAATTCAAAATCTTCCAAATTTATGACTTCACAAGAATGAGAAGATATGGGATAGATGGGGTAACTTTCGTGCTTATTTAAATTAAAGTTTTCGAGAGTTTTGGTGTAATTTTTACAAGATCAGTTACCTCCGGGAAATAACAATATTCCAAAAGTTGTTCTTTTTTTCCGACAGTCTCGGTACCTCACCGATCAGAATTTTTTAGACCCTAAACAACCCCCTACCCTCTCAGTGATTTTTGTCCTTGCAATATAGTGCTCAAAGAATCCAAAATGAGGTTCTCCGTAGATCTCTAGACATTAATCGGAATTTCAACGATACGGCTCGACATTAATCGGATTTTCAACGATACGACTGTGCCATCCTGCTGTGTACTTTGCGCAATTGCAAGGCAGAACGCATCCGTTTGTCTTTACAGTAAGGTTCCGAACTCCATTATATCTGCCACAATGGCAGAGGTTCTTCGTTTGCTGATTCAATCAAGGCATTGTTTTCATTTTCGCTAACAGACACGCTGGCAAAATCATCTTCGCCAACTCTAGAACTTTCTTAAGTGATTAACTTGAATTTTAAGCCAGGTAATCAATGTAAATCAATTCCCAATTAGCTTCATTAAGCTTCCTTTAGGCTTGAATTACCTATGTTAAAAGCTAACGTTTGTTTGGTTTATTCATAAAAGCGAATGCTGTCGAACACCTACACTACAGCTAACATTAATTGTAAGATTCGTTCTATGCTACTACCAAAGATAATAATTTCGTCGTTACATGCGTAACAAAAGATCACCGAGCTTTCTTCAAGTCTAGAAATCTACTCTGCCTAAACTGATGGAAGCAGAGCTTATTCTCGGACATGCGACATTGCTTTCTCATCCGACGGTTTGGGTTTTTTTAGAGACTACCCAAATGGGAGAATTATACTGACTTGTAGAGGTCTTTTTCTCTTTCAAAAAATATTCTCTGGAAGAGAAGAAGAAAGTTCTCGAAGTACCGGTATGCGCTCCTTTTGGATTAATGATTGTAAGCAACTCATGGTTTTTACTATTTTGTGTTTCACCCCACTAGGATTTTCAAGCCCTAGAAAGTTGATACTCAAAATAGGAATAGTTAAATGTGTCTACATGTCACTTGCTGCCGACTGTGCATATATTCCATATATAAAGGGTTCGCCATCTAACGTTTTTTTTTTCAAGTAGTGCTTATTTCGTGAATGGTAACACTTAGCTCATGTCTGATTTGACAGATAATTAGTTTTATCCTTCCGCTGAACGAATATGGTTGTGTATACGCTTGAACAACGCTGGGAAATATTGCGACATTACTTTGAAAATCATGGTAATGTTGCAGAATGTGTGCGAAAATTGCGTACGGATTTTGGAAGAAGAGAAGTACCGTCAGCTCCGTATGTTCGTTATCTTGTGAAAAAAGTGAAAGAAACTGGCATCCTCATCGATAAACCAAAGCGTGAAAAGCCAAAAACAGTGCGTACCACCGAGAATATTGCTGCTGCGGCAGAAAGTGTGCGTGAAGCGCCATCAACATCAATTCACCGTCGTTCTCAACAATTGAACTTTTCGGAGACATCATTGAGACGAATTTTGCATAAAGACCTTGGTATGACGCCATACAAAGTCCAATTGGTTCAGGAGTTGAAGCCAACTGACCATCCAATGCGTTTTCGCTTCGCTAAGTGGGCCTGCGATCGACTTACAGAAGATGCCGATTTTGCCAAAAAAATCATCTTTTCAGATGAAGCTCATTTTGATCTTGACGGGTATGTAAACAAGCAAAATTGTCGCATTTGGGGCACAGAAAACCCGCACGCATACATTGAAAAGCCGGTGCACCCAAAACGAGCCACTGTTTGGTGCGGATTTTGGTCCAGAGGCATAATTGGGCCATTTTTCTTCGAAAATGAGCAAGGAGTGGCCGTTACAGTCAATGGCGATCGTTATCGGGCCATGTTGAACGAATTTTTGTTCACAAAAATTGAAGAGGAGGATATTGGCAACATTTGGTTTCAACAGGACGGCGCTACGTGCCACACAGCCGAAGCTACACTCGATGTTTTGCGCCCTGTTTTTTGAAGATCGCATTATCAGCCGAAGAGCTGATGTCGTTTGGCCACCTCGGAGCTGCGATTTGACACCGTTGGACTATTATTTGTGGGGTGCCGTCAAAGATAAGTGTTACGCCGACAAGCCAGAGACAATTGATGCTTTAAAGGACAAGATTCGTGAAGCCATTGGTGAAATATAGCTGCACACAATCGATAATGTGCTTAAAAATTGGACCGATCGTGTAGGCTACTGCATGGCCAGCCGAGGCAGCCATTTGAATGAAATTATTTTCCATTATTAACCGGACGGATTGTACTTTCAAATAAAAAAAGAAATTTGAGAAAATATTCAGTAGTTTTTTTTATAGCATTTTCAAAAAAAAAAAAAAATTATTTGGCGGACCCTTTACTTGTGTGTGAAGAGGGCACAATATCTCTGCTGGTCCCTGCCCTGGTACCAGTTTACTATTTCTCAAGGAAGTAATTATGGAAAACACGAACTCAGAGTCCTCTTCCCCTATCCAATTGTCCGATTTTCATCTCAAGGAAACAGTTTAATTTTATTCAAAAATAACAATTACAGTACGCGGGTTAAATAACGCTAACTCTAATTCTAACTCTATTTTCAGCCTAGCTGCTCGTTGCCAAAAAGTTACCTAAATATTTCCTTTCCCTCGTTACTGCAATATGATAACTTGGCACATCTTCTTGGTTCGTACCTCTTTTTGTGAGAAAACGTTCGCATCTAAAAAATAACCCAGTCAAAATTGGGAATTTGCTTTCATGCGCTAGTGTTCAGATAAAAAAATAAATAGTACAAAAATAAAAGATAAACAGAATAAATAAGTAAATACATAGTTAACGTATCCTTTTAGGAAACCTCACAACCGGACCATTGCGAACGGTTCTTTACGTCTTTGTTTTACAATCGATGGCTTAAAACACACACAGACATCCGGGTTTATGCACGTTCATCCGTTTCAAGTGCGTATCCAACACTGGCTGCAAGGGAGGCTTCTATAATATCAGGTGGTGCGTTTAGTTATTTTTTAATTAATTTTTATTGATCATATTCTATCCTTACTTACTTCACAAAAATGTTTAAATTTAACTTAAAAATATCTTAATATTTAATGTGTCTTATTGGTCTTGTGGGGACACTATAAGTTTTACTATAATATATTTTTTAATTGCTAATACATTTCGACTACTGCCCTAACCTACCTATTCAATATTCCTAGGAAAAGTTTATTAAAAATTTAGATTAATTTTTTTTCTTATCCTGAAGCTTAACCTACACTGCGCTGCTTATTTATAGTGTTAAATATAGGCAGGTTGGCTAACACTCGTGCATTTCGTTCGGAGTGGTCACGCTCCTAATTTTATCTGTCTTTGCGTTTCGTGGATCAACAATAATACAAAATGATGACATGGCGAATTTTAATTTACTCTGCTGTTCTTACCCTTGAATAGTTTTGAATGGGCAACATCAGGTAGGGATAGGAATCGAAAAAAGCCGAGATGACTGAAGATGTTAATAAAGCGTTTAAGTCTTCGAAAGATTTGACTCCACTAATTCCAATCTGACACGTCGGAATTGGTTGCTATTTACCTGCAATAGGAAGTCTGGCAGAGAAACGATTTAAGCTCCTTAAAATTCCGCGGAGGTTTTCATTCATCTTCAGTCAAGCCAGCTACAGACTACA
The DNA here is from genome assembly GCA_958301585.1 of Merodon equestris. Taxonomy (NCBI): domain Eukaryota; kingdom Metazoa; phylum Arthropoda; class Insecta; order Diptera; family Syrphidae; genus Merodon; species Merodon equestris. The sequence goes on along the minus strand of OY284417.1, from coordinate 51,094,833 downwards.
GCCACATTCCCTATATAATACTCTTGATATGTAAACGTAATACCATACATCCTGGCAATAAATGGCTTCAGCACATCATTTATCATAAGCCGAAATGGGGCAGGTGCGTTGTTGAGATTGAAGAACAAACGCAAGAATGCGAGCTTTCAATTCATCGTGGAGAATGCAATTTTGGCTATATTCGACGGTTTCATACATATCTGACAAAAACCGGAAGTTAATTCGATTGTTGTCAAGTATCAAACTTCCCCCAAACTTGATACTTCAAAGAAATTCAAAAGTTACAATATTTTCTTGTCTTTATTAGTTTTATACGTTCGCGATTCATTACATCGTGCGGTATGAAACAAGATTCCAGTGCACCTGGATGGAGTTAACTACATAAATAACAACCAAAATAAATAAATAAATAAACAGTAAACAAAAAATAAGTAAAAAATAAATAAAAACTAAAAAGTACTGTAAATGTCATGTGTCGAGTGATGCCAGGTGAGATTTAAAATCATTTTAGACGTTTTATTTAGAGAAGTTTTCAATTTCTGGAAAACCCAGAAATGGCCTGAATGAGTGTAGGACCGATTTTCTATTGATAAAGGGTATAAGTTAACACGAAACTCGTAAATTCTTAAAAACCCTACACATTCCAATCCCATCTCAAGGTGACACTTACAGACATTTCTCACCCAAGATTTTTGTTTTTCCCATCTGCCCCGCATTCCTGCACGTCTTCCTTGTCATTACACTAAAAGATAAGTTCGAATTGGAAAAAACGCTGTAAGTCGGTTTTAAACATAGAACGATTGGCTAATAAAGGAGTATTAAGGCAGACTACAACAGAACTACAACATTCACCCATGTAAATCGCGAAGATGTTATGACCCTTTCCTGTCAATGGCAGAAGAGTTTTACATATTTTTCTGGATGCCAGAGAAGTGGCGTTTAGTGCACTTTCATATAATCACTTCAAAATTGGTCAACCGATTCAATGTCCTAGGAAGATAAAATGTGCTCCGAAAGAGCTATCCACTCCTTGCCGCTATATTGGCCGATTGTCGAGCTGCGATGACATGGCATTGGTTATTTTTGGTTGGAATCACCTAAGACTATTTCTGATTTTATTTCAAAGAGATTACTCGTAATGTTATTAGGATTCTGAGTTAAAAATTGGCGGTTTTTCTCATTCAACTGGCTTATCACTAGATGGTACAATTGAGTTGATTCATGGAATATTGTTGTGCTGATGGATAGATGTTTAATACGAACACATTATCATTGGATTTTTGGAGCTGTTTAATAGTGGGACATACGCGTACAGTCTTTTTAGGTGTTTAATAATGTCCGATTATTTCGATATCGTCATTACCACTAACTGGTAAATATTTTTGGGAAAAATTGTTCACGGCTTATACGGATATATCGCTATACTCGTACTTAAATATTTTGAAAATATTCTGGAGGTATAAGAGAGAAGTCAACGTGGGGGACATGCGCAAACAAAAGCTCCGCGATGACTGAGTATAAATTTAATTTTGTTATAGCGGAGTTCAGAAAAATATAATTTGACCCCGTAATATGAGTCACTTCAGCAATTCTAGAAGACAGAGCTAAAATGTTAAGAATTCTAAGGAGACCAAAATTATCAACTCCTTCTCTGTATGACTTAATGGATCGATTTAATAGAATCTACAACTTACGTCACAATATTGATGTATTCTCCCTGCTTTTCCTGTTGTGCACAATATGGGAAATATAAATTGCTAAGAAACAGTAATAGACCGCCATCGAATCCAAAAACAACTCTGACAATTTTCGGTCAATTATCCTTAATATCTCCTTGGTTTTGACAAAAGTACACTGGTGAATAATCTAAAAATCTCAAGCCAAGTAGTAGAGATGAAATAGGTTATATAGTGTTTGATGTATGGCTAAGGCATGATTAAAATTTTATTATTATTATATTTATGCTGAGTCTATAAAGCTAATATTAATTATGATTGTTAGCTAAGTAAAGTAAAATTTGTTTTTTGAAGCGTTTTACGTCTATGATCCTTCTCAAATATATTGTGAGGGAATTCCACAAGGAAGTGGCATGAACCAGGAATTGACGTTCCGACGCGAGGCAAATGTACCTAGGCTGAATTAATATAGAACTCCTTTGTGAGATTGAGGGTCTTAGCTTATTGTAAGAATAGTCAGGTTCCATGTCGTTTGCTTTAATTATTCTGACTCGGTTAAGGTGGAGTGAAACCTCTCTACAGTTGAATTTCCGGTGGAACTTGCTGTATGTGTTCAATAAGAAGTGATGAAAGAAATTCGATTCCATTATCAGTAATCATCTTTTCAGGAATAGCGTGGTGTGAGAATAAATACTTCAGTGATTTTATAAGGTTAATACTATTTCTAGATGGTTATAAATAAACGCTTGAGAACTTAATTTATTTATTATAGTTAAGAAATCTTTTTAATGTCGAAATGTAAAATTTGTAAGTGTCTCGAAAGAGTTTCGGTTAGCACGAATTTCAAGTGCTTCGCTTGGTGGTCATATTTGTATTTCTGGCAAATTTCGCAATTGTTTATTTTTTTACGGCTATGTTCTTCGTATTAGGAAAATAGTATTGTCTTTAAATAGTTCTATACTTTCCACAATTCCTCTGTGATTTGATTTTGCATGATATGTTCTTATTATATGCTCTTGTTCATCACGTTATGTCTTGTAGTAAGATATTGCTCCTAACGAATTTCATGCGTCCGTTATTGAAATACTTGGCGCACATTTTTTGTATGATCCTAAAGGTTTTATCATCAACAAGGATAGCTGTCATTCTTTTTGTGTTAGCAAAATTACGAAAAATTTTAATCACAACGTCTTCGTTATAAGCATTGTGATTATCTATTCGATTTTTTTCCTTTCTCTTAAATCGAATACTCAGAGTTGCATGAAGTTTTTTCATATGAGGATTTTCACGATAACTAGTTGATAAGAAAACTCTTTAATAGGGTTTTCGGATATCGGGGTTCCGACATCCATATTTTCTTGGCCAGAGTGGATTGCATTCGAGTTTTCATTTACGTCAATGTTGTTACCAAAAGATGCTAACTCAAGATAATCTGATTGCATTTCGGTTAGTTCATTAAAATGAATTTTAACTCGGAACAGTGCATCGGCATTAGAAATTAATTTTCCACTTTTATGGGTTATGCTATAGTTGTACCCCTCCAGACTCAGCCTCCAACGAACTAATTTCGAGTTTGGTTCTTTAAGTGAAAACAGCCAGATCAAGGGGTTATGCTCTGTTAAGATTGTGAATTTTCTACCAGTATCATCTAGATACGGATGAAAGTATTTCGTAGCCCAATAGACTGCCAACAGCTGTTTCTCTATGGTACGAGTACTATCATTTTCATTGAATCTGACAAGGTATGGCTTGCGTAACGAACCGATTTTTCTGCACCAACTGGCCCCTGAGATAGTATTCCGCCTATTGCAATGTTACTCACATTAGTAGTAAGATTGAATGGCTTGGTCAAATCTGAGCATTGTAATATGGGTCCATTGCTTAAAAGAGTTCTACAACTCTCAAAGCAATCTATATATCTCGAATTTAGGATGTTTTATTGACTTTCCTGAGGCAATCCGTCATAGGCTTAGTTATTTTAGAAAAATCTTTAAGGAAGAAAACCCAGCAGTCTCAAAAACGATTTTTTTGGTTGGGAGTTCGAGGTAGAGGAAATTTTTTTTATTGCAAGGATTTTGCCTGAATTTCTTTTAACTCCTTTAGAAGTTAAAGAAAAATGACCTAAAAAAGACGGTTCTTTTTGTAGAAACTCGGATTTGGTAAGCTGTATCTTAAAGTTAGGATTTCTGAGATTTACAAATACGAGTTTTGGATAAACTTCTGAAGCTATGTAGAAAAAACAATTGTGTCGTCCATATAAAGAAAGCAGATATTCTGTTGCAACTCATGCAAAACATGGGCCATCACCCTTTGAAATGTTGACGGGACATTTTTTTATCCAAATAGCATTCTTACGAATTCAAAGTGACCATGTTGTACTGAGAAAGCTGTTTTCGGTATATCTTTTTCATGCACTTGATTCAGATGAAACCCAGACGCCAATTCGAGAGTACTAAAATAAAGAGATTTTCCTAATTTGTCGAGAATATCGGAGACATTTGGGATGGGATATTTATTATAAATGGTCTTTGTATTTAAGTATATTTTTTATTCATTATTTCCGTTAACATAATTCATTAAGCTTATATCTATACAATATTGGCAAAAACTACATAAAATTACATTTATGAGAATAGTTAGTGGCATCTAGACACGCGGTAGCGTGCCAAGCCAAGTTCAAGCGAACAGAACTGGCGAGCAGCACCCTGTGTAATATTACACGAACCATTTGGAGCCACTTTTGACCCCCTCATAACTCAAAAACTATTTCATCTAAACATGCCAAATTCGGTTGATATATTGAGACTTGCGAAATACATATGCACTTAAAATTTTATAATCACACCTCAAACGGTTATAAAGGGTCCGCCATCTAACGTTTTTTTTTTCAAGTAGTGCTTATTTCGTGAATGGTAACACTTAGCTCATGTCTGATTTGACAGATAATTAGTTTTATCCTTCCGCTGAACGAATATGGTTGTGTATACGCTTGAACAACGCTGGGAAATATTGCCTGCGATCGACTTACAGAAGATGCCGATTTTGCCAAAAAAATCACCTTTTCAGATGAAGCTCATTTTGATCTTGGCGGGTATGTAAACAAGCAAAATTGTCGCATTTGGGGCACAGAAAACCCGCACGCATACATTGAAAAGCCGGTGCACCCAAAACGAGCCACTGTTTGGTGCGGATTTTGGTCCAGAGGCATAATTGGTCCATTTTTCTTCGAAAATGAGCAAGAAGTGGTCGTTACAGTCAATGGCGATCGTTATCGGGCCACTCTTGAACGAATTTTTGTTCACAAAAATTGAAGAGGAGGATATTGGCAATATTTGGTTTCAACAGGACGGCGCTACGTGCCACACAGCCGAAGCTACACTCGATGTTTTGCGCCCTGTTTTTGAAGATCGCATTATCAGCCGCAGAGCTGATGTCGTTTGGCCACCTCGGAGCCAGAGACAATTGACGCTTTAAAGGATAATATTCGTGAAGCCATTGGTGAAATACAGCTGCACACAATCGATAATGTGCTTAAAAATTGGACCGATCGTGTAGGCTACTGCATGGCCAGCCGAGGCAGCCATTTGAATGAAATTATTTTCCATTATTAACCGGAAGGATTGTACTTTCAAATAAAAAAAGAAATTTGAAAAAATATTCAGTAGTTTTTTTTATAGCATTTTCAAAAAAAAAAAAAATATTTGGCGGACCCTTTATTAACTTCCAAAAATCGTCATTTTTATCACTGACCTATAGATCAAAACTCTAACCCATTTCCAGATGACCTAGAACTATGAAATTTGGCAAGTAATATCGTCATATACTATAAGTACAGAAAAAAATCTGAAAACTATACATTTGCAATTAAATCATAAAAAAAAAGTCTTTATTTAAAACTGATTTTATGGGAGAGAGAGCTGAAGTATGAAACGGAGTAACACATACACAACTGTTTATTTTTTCCAGTCTGGACGTTTTTAATACGCTTTTATTAGTTTCACCTGTATGTTTGTTTGTTTGTAACTGACTCTTTGGGGTTCGATTTTGCCATACTTCAAGTGATCAGATTTGGTTAAAACTTTGCAAACTTGTCAAAGGCCGACAATACAATAACTCGATCAAAATATCAGATTATCTTGATTAGGTTCGCAAGGGTTCATGAATTTCTTTTGGGATCCTTTGCATGAGAGTAAGAGAGATAGAGCTAGTGCGCGAACTACGCATGAGCGCAGTTTCAGATTTACTCTATGATTCCGGCTCTCAGCTCAGCAAAACGCAGCAGAGACTTTCTCAAGGTAGTTGCGGTCTCAATTTGTTTGTTTCGTATACATGTATAAATGTACTAACAAATCTGATACGTATACTATTAAGTCAAGGGTTAGGTAACGCCGGTACAGTTTTACGGTCATTGCATACTAGAGGAAACCAACGCAACTCTAGGATCTCTGCGACGTATTTGTTGTTACGCACTCCCTTGATGAATGTAAAGTCCAACTTTAATCCATCGTTTAATGTATTAGTGCAAACTTAGTGGATTCTTAATGGTTTGTAAAATCAGAGGGAAATTAGCTAGTTCTTAGATGTACACGAGTGTCATGAAGCCATATACATACATTAGTATTTAAAATTCACCTAATCCAATATACTGGTGAGAAACGTACCGTGGGATAAATGGCAAGAGGGTGACTAAAAATATCATGTCTCTAGCGTCAACCTCAGGGAACCAGGCCCACCCTGTTGTATAAGTGCCTTACCCTTCTATCGGACTTCTGGGGGGGTGGACCGTATACTTTCATACTTCCATTATTCGTGGGTACACTACAAACAAATTTAAATTAACAAAACACGGAGGAGAAGGACATTGGAGAAAAGAAGACAACAGAACAACAGACAGAAGAACATCAAAACTCTCAAGCGAAGAATTAGAAGAGAGAAAGAAGAAAAGAAGGCTCTACGAGTATATGGAAAATTATAGAGCCAAACAGTCAGAACAAGCCAGAGAAGCTCGTTTACAGCAAGCCCGTCAGCATGCAGCTGAAATTGTACTGTATTGTAATTGAAGACATTCCTTCAGTCCGTATCGATTTTGGTTCAGATGGTGATATAGTTCCCAGCAAAATACAGCCATGGAACTGTGGAGAGACGAATGTTGAATGAATTAATCCTGAATTGGGCATCGACCGTCCACAAGATGCAAGGTTGTACAGTTGATCATGCAGTCTCTTATTTAGGCTCACGACTGTTTGCTGCTGTACAAGCTTATGTAGCACTTAGTCGTGGAAGATCGTTGGACGGTATTCGAATTGAAGAGTTTGATTGCTCAAAATTAACAGGAAGAACCCCATTTAATAGTGAAGCACTAGATGAAATGGTTCGATTACGAAACAATCCATAAGACTTCGCAAAGACAGTTACGCCACTATGTCTCGTTGTTTATATTGGCAACATAGAAATCTTTGAATATGTTTTCTAAATCGAGATGCAACTGTTAACACGTCTGTACATACATATTAAAGACGGTTGTTTTATAGCAAATCGAACTAAAAAGCGAAAAATAAATTATAGTTTAAAAAAACTAAAAAACACGCTTTTAGAGATAATTAAACTAAAAAGTAACAAATAATTCTTAGTATAAGAATGAAATTACTGCCGAGAAAATTAATGTCACTGTTCTAAAAGCGTGGGGTGCTTTGTATGCTTTGTATATCAATCGTTATAATTTTCCACTAGTTTCAATCCAAATGGCAGAGTTAGTTTAAAAACGTCATGTGCTTTGTATGCTTTTCACTAAGTTTTCACTAGTTTCATTCCAAAATGCAAAGTTAGTTTAAAAATATCATACAAAGTATCCCACGCTTTTAGAACAGTTACATTAATTTTCTCGGTAGTAATTTCATTCTTATGCTAAGAATTATTTGTTACTTTTTAGTTTGATTATCTCTAAGAGCGCGCTTTTTATTTTTTTAAACTATAATTTATTTTGTCTGGTGATGCCCTTCAATTGTATTCGTCACTAACACAATGAAAGGATGTTCACATATACAATTGAAATGAAAGAAGAAGGAGAAGACGAGGAAAGAAGATAAAGAAAAAATAGTACCCTCCCAGCAGAAAATTTTATAAGGCATATCAGGCTAAGGTTTCAATAAGGTATAAAAAATATGACAAGCCTTATTTTATACCCATTATAATTCTGAGGTAAGCCTTTTTTATAAGGTATATAACATGACAGAACAAAAAATAACAGGAAATCTTGATAATCCAGATGTATGCCTTATAGTAAGGGCATTCATAAGGAATATTTGTTCTGATGCCGTTATTATTGTGCTAATATCTGAATAGGTTGGACGCAAGCGTGAAGTGTTCCGTGAAATAGTAAACTAAATAAAAGTAAACAAACATTTAAGTGATTTAAAAAGGATAAGACATCATTAAAGTAAGTAAAATGAGCAGATTGGGGTTTTCTAATTGGCATTATAGAAGGCTTCTCATACAAGAGAGAGACAAATTGTTATCAGAAGCAGTCGTTGATCAGGAAGTAGAAACTGTTAACGTCAGTAGTTATAATTTTATAAGTGATACTATTATTCAAGATGACGGTTTTGAAAATGTAACTAAAGTAATAATTAATCACAAATTACCCGTATTAAAACAAAAATTAGCTAATTGGTCCATTGAGGAAAATATTTCTTACAATGCTGGAAACAAATTGTTGGCAATATTAAGTAAATCTACCATAATAGACTATTTCAACTACTGTCGCGAGATAACCGAAGTGACAACTTCTCACGTTGAGGTAGACATTGGCGGCGAAGGCAAGACGGTACAAATTGATGAAACCTTTCTCACAAAAAGGAAATACCATAGGGGTCGAGTTACAGAACAGATGACCTACGTAGTGTTGGGACTATTCTGCAAGGAAGACAAGGTCGGGCGCTTTTTTAAAGTAAACTCGAAATGCAAGCGAGATTTGTGGCCTTTCGTCCACAAGTACGTAAACCACAACACCAGTCGCATTTGTACCGACAGTGCACGCCAGTACATAGGAGTTGAAAGAATGTTTACTGCTTCAACAATCCATGCAGTGACGAACCACAGCATAGGGGAATATGTTGATAAAACCGATGCGACCAACACAATAAACGATCTTGAAAACCAAAACAAGCTTCTTAAAAAAAACATTATATGTCGCAAAACAACAGACCATATTCACCAATACATGGCACTATTTTTCTATCGAAAATACTGCCTAGAAAGGAAATATAAGGATGACTTGGGTTCGCAAATAATGGAGTTTTTATTAGATATAAAAAAAGTTTACCCTTGTTATACCGACAGTGATATAAGTGAGGGTTTACAATTAAAAGACATCGATCCTCCCACCCTTCAGAGCGAAAATTTAGAAAGTGTTTTACCGCCAAAACATCCTCGGCTTCTCACCATAAACGAGGAACTCAACGAACTCGACAGTAATAGTACGGACGATGACTTTATTGACGAGACTTACACACCTTTTTAATACATTTCGACCTTTTTTAACTAACTATGACTGACTAACTCCTGACTAACTGACAAAATGACTGATCCAGACGCGGAATGCCTTCCAATTCTACCTCCTCGTGGTGCATTCTGGGTAACGCTAAATGAATTGCTGTACTGAACTAACAAAGATACATTATGTCTATTAACATTAATCCTTAAAATGGAATCACCGTCACCAAAATCAAAAAAAGTAGTTTTAGTAATTTTCGATTTTCTCAAAAACTAGAAGACATAGAACCATGCGGTTTTTTGTGTTCGATTAAGAATTGATAGTTACATGGAACACATATAAGCTAATTGACAATTTCATTTCACAATTTTGAGAGCAATCAGTCTAAACTTTTATTTTTCAGGTTTTTTATCGAAATTTGGACTTTAAATGCGAATTTCTCAAAAACCATTGACATGAGTAATTTAATTTAAATGCAGGATTATAGAACAAACTTCTGGCTTTCAAATGCAGTATAGCACTTTATTGTAAGTGTTGCCGTCGTTTTTAATTTTTTTTTTTTTCAATTTAAACCATTTTTTCTAAAAGTCCCTCTACCTCCTAAACGGGGGGAGATGGACCCCCCCCCTCCCATAGTAAAAAGTGCTTGTTTTTGACCCCTCTACAAGATCCCGTTATCAAATCTTGGCGGCCAAGTTATCGTACTCTCCCCCATTTTCATATTGTACAGTCTACCAAGTAGTTTAGTCGCCTTTGGACGAATAAATTATAACGTGCATGAAACCAAGTTGCGCATTTACATATTCCGGACGCGAAACTTTACACTTTACATTATAAAACACTACACAGCGTTTCCACACAAAACATATACTCGAATACATATAAAAATAAAAGAGCATAGTGACAAAGAAGTGCTTCCCCTTCACCCCACACAACACTACCATAACATTTAGCCGATTCGAAATTCCCTTCTGCGGACGTGTTACGTAAAAATCTGGTGGCTTCACCACTCAGATTAGCCTTTAAATAGTACAATTTATGGCACGCAGGAAGTCAAAGTCATTTTTATTGACCAGACTTTGGAAAAAGGTCTTGAACTCTGGCCATGACCCAGAGAACGTGGGAATTTCGATGGGCGGAAGTTTTAATTCTACACCTTACTAATTGTCGTGCTATAAAGCAGGCCAAGTGCATGATCCGATCTTTAAGTTCCGAAGAGTATGCATAATACAACTCTTTCAGATTATGAAACGCAAGTGACTCGACGTACTTGGCTTTCACATGATCATTAGGAGTTGCCATGATCTTTTGATGCATCTCTCTGGCTGCACAAAATATCTTTCTAGGTTGGTCAAGCGTAATTCATTCATATGGACTGACTTGGTCGTGTCCTTCAGCATTGAATACGCCTTATATTTTGGATCCACCTCACACGAAATGTTCAGAACTGACTCAACCCATGACGAAGTTTTAACTTTACTCTATCGGATACGTAACCGCGCAATCACTCACATAAGTTATAATAAATAATGCTTTGTTTATAACTACAATATGTATTTTGTATTTTGTAATATGTACATAAAAATGCTACACACCTGATGACGTGCGTTGCTCCCATGTCGCACTTGTCCGTCACAAGCTCTTGGGGTTGTTGGCACCCTGCACAATATGAAATTCCTTGGTTGCAAGCACTCCTTTCGTGCACTGCACATTGATTTTTTTTTTTGTTTGCGGACAGCTGTTCGATTCGCGCAGTGAGGGTTGAATTGCGCACTTCGCGCCACAGATTTTGATTCGCGCACTGAGGTTCGATTCAGTATGATTGCACACTACAATGTTGGGATGGAGCACTGTGGTTCGAATAAGTATGATTGCACACTGCAACCTTGGGTTCGCGCACAAAGTTTCGATTCAGTCTGATTGCACAGTGCAATGTTTTTCGCGCACTGAGGTTCGAATGTGTATGATTGCACAGCAACCTTGGTTTCGCGCACTGACTCTCGCGTTCGACTCTCTGCGACTGCACACTGCAATGTTGAATTCGCACACTGAGGCTCAACTATGCCCACTGCAACGTTCGACTCACACTGCGAATGTTTGCTCACTGCAAAATGTTCGATATGTATGAAGATCGATTCTCGCACTACGAATGTACTTCACCCTGTATCGCTCACTGGATAGTTGCTCTACGGCAACAGGAATGATTATTAAAAATAAAATATATTTTTTTTCTTTTTCACAATAATAGATTTTGCCCACTGGAAGATTTTCACTATTTTCACTATCACTTCACAATCCTGCTGGAAGGACCTTTTTATGTAGCATACGTACACAGCAAAAACAACTTGGATTCAGTGGAATCCAGGTACTCATCAACTGTCGCCAATTCTCCGGTGATAGCGAAACGCGAGGTCAACGACCTGTGACAAGAAAAAAACGCGGTTTGTGTGATGTAACAGCTGATCAGCCGATGTTGGGTTTTATACAAATCAATACAGTCCCTCGATTATATGGGTGTTTATGCCCTTGTTAGTGAGCGCTGCACATTCAGCTATTAGCCCCCTGAAGAAAAATTCTGCAACGGTGATGTGGGAGGTGTCCTCTTCCTTAGTGTTGATACGACACTTGTCGGAAGATGTTTAATTGCTGTTGTGCCGACGGCAAATTATATTTCGGTTAGAAATTGGTTTGCCCACGGCATTTATCCCGTGACGGATTAATTGTTCAGCTTTTGAGTTTTCACATCAGGACAAAAGCATGTTGCATCGCATGCAACAGTAGTTTTCGCAGAAACACTAAAGAAACACAAGATTAATGGCAGTTCTATACAGATTAAGAAAAGCGAAACCTTAAAATACAATTAACTAAATCTGAATTTTTGAAAGAAGAGGTAGAATATTTAGGACACCTTACCAACACCACCTAACAAGCAAAGGGCTTTTACCAAATTTTAAAAATTTTGCAAGAACCTACAAATGCGGTAAAAATAAAAAGTTTCCTAGGCATGATCGGATATTATAGGAAATTTGTCCAAAACTTCAGTACAATTACTAAGCCCTTATATGCCTTATTGAGAAAAATGTACCTTTTAATTGAAAACAGGAACAGAAAAAAGGTTTTGTAGAACTAAAAAATAAGTTTAAAGAATTTACCATTTTACGTTATCCAGATTTTAATAAAGAGTTTGTAATTACAAGTGATGCCAGTAACATATTGGAGCAGCTTTATCTCAGGGATATGAATATAATAATCTGTCTGTTAATTTTATAAGTAGAACGTTGAACAATACAGGGTTAAACTATAATAACACAGCAAAACAATGTTTAGCCATCGTTCGGGCTCTTCAACAGTTCCGACCATATATTTATGGGCAGAAATTTGAAATAAAAACAGATAATCGCCCACTGACATGGTCCCAGCAAGTCGATTAGTGAGATGGCAACTAAAATTGGACAAATACTTATATTCAATAGAATACAAGAAGGTCGTTGATAACGCTGATGAATTAAGTAGAAATGTGTAAATGTGTACATAATATAAATTATGATGCAGAAGTTGAGAATAATTTTTGGTGGTGATTCATCTGATGAAGTAGAAAATAGGAGCATTTTGAGAAAAATTATGAAGATAAATGTGAAAAAATTGCAAATCAAAGTAATCGAGAGATTTCGGAAGATGACAGCGAAATAAGAGTAGAAGTCACTAGAGAACCACAACGGTTTGATTGGTGGTCATGGAGGGCAAAAACTAACGATTTCTAGAATTAAAGAAAAATACTTTTGGAAAGGTTTGAATAAAGAGGTGATCGTTTATGTGAGCAAATATCCAGAATGTCAACGACAAAAAATCAATAGAAATCCAGAGAAAAATTTCATGAAAATAGTTTCCAGTGCAGATTATAGTTTGGAAAAGGTATTAATGGATTTAACAGGTCCTTACAATGAGGGAAATAAAACTCTTAATAGTCTTACTATTCAGGATGGTTTAAATAAATATATATTCAAGATAAAAGAAGTAAAACTGTAGCACGAGCATTTACAGACAAATCGATACTATATTTTGGTTTTCCAAAACTAATTTTGACTGACAATAGAGGAGAATTTATAAATGAGGTAATGAAGGAACTAGGTAAGCATTTTAAAAGTAAACAGTTAAGAACTAGTTACATCTATCCGCAAGCGAAAGTATCTGCTGAAAGATCACATGCTAGATTAGAAGAATATTTAAGACTCATGATAAAGGACAAATCAAAACCTGAATACTCAAAATTATTCAGATGTGCGGCATTTTGTCATAACACAACGGTGTACAGCAGCACAGGATAGCCACCACATGAAGTACTTTTTGGTTAGCAAGCAAATATTCCTTGCGAGTTTAGTGATTTGAAAATGAAGACCAGTACAGGTTATGTACAAGAATTAAAGTTAAAATTGATAAGGTTAGAGTCTTATGTCAAACAAAATTTATTAAATATGAGACAACAAGCAAAAAAAATATACGATAAGAGATTGGGGTCCAAAATAGGAGAATACAAAGTAAGTGATTATATTCTGATCGAGAATGATAGGTCAGACAAACATAGTGTGAGATACATAGGACCATTTAAGGTAATAAATGGATACTGAAACTATGACAGACGATGTTATATGCTTACTTGCGTTTTAGGTTAATCTTTCGGATAATGCAGCGGGCGTCCAGTATTAAAATTGAAAATATTAATTCAAACGGGATATACTTCAAAAGAGAAGGAAATATTCGGAAAATTAGTGTTCAAATATCTGTAATCCACACTTTAGATATCAGCCATAAAATACAATAGTTTAACAGTCTCAAGATAATATTGGTATCAAATATAAATTAGAATGTAATGAAACACAATCCGAGGTTCTAAAACATACATCTCCAATAGATAAAAGATTAGACGACATTTATTAGGCATAAGATCAAAAGGAAACAGGAGATGTTTTATTAATTTAGTAGGAAGTGGATTGAAAGGTTTTCTTGACTATGGACCATGAAAATAGCGAGGAGGGGGGGGGGGGTCCATCTCCCCCAGTTTACCAGAGATGGGGTTACTAACTTCCACAATTTGCATCATTGGAGTATCACCAATCCACAACCAAAAACAAAATAAATCACAACACCGCTTTAGCTGTAATGTTTGGCTTGGTATTGTTGGAATGCCGTTATTAATGGAGAATCATTCCTGCAGTTCCTACGAGACCTTTTGCCCGATTTGATGGACAACGCTCCTTTGGCCATAGCAGATAATTTAATAAATCTTAATTCCAGCAAGATGGAGCACCAGCACACTACAGCTTACGGGTTAGAAACTGGCTGGATGATCATTTTAGTGACCGTTGGATCGGAAGAAGGGGCCCCACGGAATGGCCACCTAGATCACCAGATTTAACTCCTCTAGATTTTTATGTGTAGGGATTCATGAAGAATTATGTTTACGAAGTGGAAATAGTATGTTTGGAACAACTGAAAGAACGGATTGAAGTCGCTGGAGTCAAATTGCAGGAAAATTTGTCAAGCATAGACTTACGTGCAGTCATTAGAAGGAGATATAATCTTTGCCTTCTAAAAAATGGGGATCATATTGAAAATTTATTGTAATAAAACTCCGAATTTTTTTTTAAAAATAATAAAAAAGAGGTCAATGTTTCATACATTAATTTGTCTACAAGTCCAGCCGCGTTAAAACCAAAAAAAAAGGTTTTTCTTAGAAAAAAGTGGTTCAGGTTTTTTTTTTTCATTTCTCAAAAACTAAAAGACATTTTTGCATCCGGTTTTCTGTTTTTAATTAAAAACTAATAAGAGAATTGAATTTTTGAAAAAAAAATTAGTACTTAATTACATACAATTTTGAAAAAAATAGTTCGAAATTTTTTTTTTTAATTTTTTTTTCAAAATTTTGGGTTTGAAAATCAATTTTTCAAAAACTATTCCTTAAAACAGCTTCGTTTAAAAACAAGATGAAAGAAGAGGTTTCTGGCTTTACAAAAAAGTATATCATGGCAATGTGGATGTAATTGTATTGTATATTGTATATTTATTCATTATTCTCGTTTACAAAATACAAGTAAAGGTACAGTTAGATACATATATAATGTTTACAAATTTGGCATATAGGAGAATAGTTGGTGGTATTTTTATTTAATACAAAATAGAGTAAATACCACATTTAATTCAATTATTTACAGTGTGGGGTGATCAGTTAGTCAACAAATATTAAAATAAAAGTAGAAATACAATAATTCAAGTTACAGAGGTAAATGATAAGCATAATCATATATCAAACATACTCAGTATACAAATGTAAAATAAACTAATCAAGCAATGTATTGCAGCAAATTTTCGATTTCATTGATATCATAAGCAAAGAGCCACGACTTTATTTTTCTTAAGAATTTTGTCGTATATGTGATGATTCGTATTTCTTCCGGAAGTTTATTACGTGACACGATAGAGTAGCAGTTTCTGAAAAGTGTGGTACGAAAAGATAAGCTCAAAATATTACGAGAAGAACCTCTTAAGTTATATGATCCAACAATAGGATTTTGCATATAACCACTACGAATAAAAAAGATTTTTAATACTTTATAGTAAAATAGGTGTCTTAATGGTAAAATCATTGTTTTACGAAATAGTTCTATAGAATGTATTAGACGGGTAGAATTGCAAATTTTTCTTAAGGCACATTTCTGAGAGACAATTAAGGGTTGCAGTTTGTTGCGATAAGCACCTCCCCAACAGCAAATACCATATTCTAATCTGGAATGAAATATTCCATAGTACACAGATTTTAATAAAGCATTGGAACACACTTTTCTCAGACCGTACAGGCATCGAATAGATGAAAGGAGATATTCTTTCAAGTTCGAAATATGTTCGCTCCATTTAAGATGTTGGTCAAATGTTACCCCTAGATACTTGAAGTGTTTTACTATGCTAATATCGAAGCAGTTTTCTCTACAGGTAATATGAGAATTAAAAAGAGACAGAGAATTAAGTAATGGGCAATTGTGATTAAACAGATTGAATCTTAGACAATTTGGTGCATGAAAGATAACTTCAATATCAGGCAATTGCTTTAAGTTGAGATTAAAAAACATTAGTTTAGTTTTATTGCTCACAACTAGTTTATGTTCCGCGAACCAGGATCTTAAGACATGGACGTCATAATTTATGTCTGACATTAAATTTAAAGGACTTACTGCACCATATCCGATGGCAAGATCATCTGCGAAAGCTTTCACATTCCCAGCAAAAGGTTGCTCGAATAGAAAATTTATATATACCAAAAACAGTATCGGACCTAGCACAGAACCTTGAGGAACGCCTAAGTTAATAACTTTTGAGTCGCTTAGAACGCTATTTACTTTCACTCTTTGACTACGATTACTTAAATAAGATACAAACCAATTGTAGATGCATCCGCGAAAACCAGCATTATCAAGTTTTTTTAAGAGAATAGAATGATTAACCATATCGAAGGCTTTCGTAATGTCAACAAAGAGAGCACCACAACATCTTTTATTATCCAATCCACTTTGAATAAAGGAGCAAAAATTAAAAAGGGCATCTTCAGTTGAAAGGCCTGTTCTAAAACCGTACTGTAGTGAACTAAAAAAATGTTGGTTTTCAAGAAAACACAGAATTCTATTTTTAATAATTTTTTCAAATACTTTTGATATTGTTGGTAAAAGTGAAATTGGTCTGTAATTATTTCTATCCTTTTTGTCACCTCTTTTAAAAAGGGGTATAACAATAGCGCATTTCAAGTCGTCAGGGAAAATACCTGAAAGAACACTCAGATTAAGAATATGTGCTAGAACGTCAACTATATATAGTCCCGTTTTTTTTAGCACGACATTCGAAATATCATCTTGACCGCATGAGTTAGAGTTTTTGAGGGAACTTATTGTCTTCAAAATTTCAGAACCAGAAATGTCTTCAAATAAGAAGCTATTAGGCTACTGCAAACACTGTTTACAACACCACCATTTGAACAACAACTGCAAGAAACAGACAAATCAGTTTCAGATGAAATTTGGCCAATTGCTACAAAATGGTCAGTAAAGAGATTAGCTACCGGGTCCGCTAAATAATTTTTTTTTTTTTTTTGAAATGGCTATAAAAAAAACTACTGAATATTTTCTCAAATTTCTTTTTTTATTTGAAAGTACAATCCTTCCGGTTAATAATGGAAAATAATTTCATTCAAATGGCTGCCTCGGCTGGCCATGCAGTAGCCTACACGATCGGTCCAATTCTTAAGCACATTATCGATTGTGTGCAGCTGTATTTCACCAATGGCTTCACGAATATTGTCCTTTAAAGCGTCAATTGTCTCTGGCTTGTCGGCGTAACACTTATCTTTGACGGCACCCCACAAATAATAGTCCAACGGTGTCAAATCGCAGCTCCGAGGTGGCCAAACGACATCAGCTCTGCGGCTGATAATGCGATCTTCAAAAACAGGGCGCAAAACATCGAGTGTAGCTTCGGCTGTGTGGCACGTAGCGCCGTCCATCCGCATCCGTTCAACATGGCCCGATAACGATCGCCATTGACTGTAACGGCCACTCCTTGCTCATTTTCGAAGAAAAATGGCCCAATTATGCCTCTGGACCAAAATCCGCACCAAACAGTGGCTCGTTTTGAGTGCACCGGCTTTTCAATGTATGCGTGCGGGTTTTCTGTGCCCCAAATGCGACAATTTTGCTTGTTTACATACCCGCCAAGATCAAAATGAGCTTCATCTGAAAAGATGATTTTTTAATTTTTTCACATTCTGCAACATTACCATGATTTTCAAAGTAATGTCGCAATATTTCCCAGCGTTGTTCAAGCGTATACACAACTATATTCGTTCAGCGGAAGGATAAAACTAATTATCTGTCAAATCAGACATGAGCTAAGTGTTACCATTCACGAAATAAGCACTACTTGAAAAAAAAAAACGTTAGATGGCGGACCCTTTATTTCTGCAGGGTCGGTAATATCCACGCCACCAGCTTGGATTTTAATAGTGTTAGATTGCTTTTTGACTTTTCTGTTCATAATATTATTAATAACATTCCACTCCTTTCTTGGTTTGCCAGCCGCATTTATAATTTTATTACGGTAAAAGTGATCACGACTTAATCTTATTTCTTTGTTTATTTTTCTAGATTATTTCTTGAAACGAGACTGTAAATTTGTGTTAAGAGGATGTTTCTGACATTTGTAACGTAATTTATTTTTAAGAGCAATTTTTCTGAGCAAAGGATAAGATATCCAAGGTTTTAATTTTATTTTCTTATGAGTACAAACAGTATAAGTGAAACTGTTGTTATAACTTCTTAATCTTTTAGAAAATAAGTTATACGCCCTAGAAGGGTTTTCATCGGCGTATACTTCATCCCAGTTAGCATGAAGAAGTTCCTGGTTGAGTTTGTTGTAGTCAATTTTAGCAACCCTGCGTTCAAGTAGAGATTGATTTTGTTCCATATAGTTTCGACTTTTAAGAACTATGCCCGTCATAGAGTGATCTGTAATACCCAGACAATCTTTATAAGAGATATTAGCAAAACGACCAAACACATGATCAAGGCACATGATCAGGTCTAGTAGGTTCATTGATAAAGGATATTAATCCATTTTGAGACAACAAAAGATTATATGAATCCAGCGTATTATTTGAAGTTAGGAGATCTAGATTCATATCACCCAAAATTATAAAGTTAGCTGCACGTTCATTGCTTAGTAAAATAGAGAGCTCATCGAAAAACACCTGCACTGGTTTTGAGTGAAATCTATACAGACAAATAAATTTAAATTGTTCCTCACCTAAGCCAATAGAAACACTTAAAACATCTGTGCTAGTCAGCGTATAACTTTTGACATCGCACTCGTACTTTTCATTCACAAAGACTCCAACTCCACCAGAAGAATATGAATCATTAGGACACGCATAAAATATGTAATTAGGTAAACTATACTCATCAACTTCATAAGAAAAAATCCATATTTCAGTAACAAAAATAATGTCGGGCATATATGTAAAGGATTCAAGATTACAACAGAGGATATCGAAATTTCGCCGCAAACTACGTATGTTTTGGTGTATTATGTAGATATACAGATTTAAGATCATTAGGTTTAGTTTCAAAAATTTTATCTGAACTACTTCGAATGGTTGAAATGGTGAGATCGTTATTTATAAGACCGAGATTATTAATTGAATTCAACATAAGAAAAAAAAAAATAGTTAATTGATCGAGCGGAGCGTAGCGGAGCGAGAGCAATCACCCACTTTTTGGCCTAGCGCGTGCATGTACGGGGAATATAGTGGTCCGAAAACGATTTCGGACTAATCTTGTACGCACTAAATGTAGATATCGGCTATAACCACACATGTGTGCAGCATGTCATTCGATAGATCTAGGTCTGTAGATGAGCCATAAATTATCAAATGAAATTGTTTGATTGAAAAATAGTGAGAAATAACGAAGTAAAGTTTAGAAAAGTGCCATGCGGAGCGAGAGCAAGGTTGATAAAACAACAAATTTGCTCGCTCGATCAAAAATTTTCAGTAGCGGAGTTAAGCCCGCGCATACTGATCTGCCTAGTTTACTATATTATCTAAGTCAGCAAAATATCTTATAACTATAACCTCACCATTCTCAACTTTTCGAAGCAATATCTGAGAATTCTTAAACCAAAGATATCTAAATTTATGTTCTACTTTAATTTTTTTTGCAGCAATAAGTAAAGCTCGATTGTATTTTGTTAAGGAATCATTGATATAAATTCTACTTTTTTTTATTACCGGCAAATATTGAAGCATTTAATTTGTCCTTCTCTGACTTTCTCCTGGACATCAACTTTTGTTTAACTGCGTGTGAAGAGAGTTGAACGAATACAATGTTACCGTCGTTATTTGAATTTGACTTTTTTGTTGGTTTAAAGTAGATTCTTTGTATTTCATCGGCGGAGACATCAACATTAAGCGCTTCACTAAAAAGTGTTTGAACACACGTAGCTGCGTTGTCGTTGTTTACCTTAGGGACACCCACGACTTCAACTGCATTTTCCAGAAGCTTTTGTTCCCTCCAATTCATTTTATTTTCTAGACGTGTTACCTTGCGCCTTAGCTCAACATTTTCCTCTCGTAACGCTTGCAGTGACGATAGAAAATCGGAATTTATTTTCTTCAAGTTTATTATTTCCTCATATAGTAATTGCATAGTTACAGGGTCGTTGTGATGTGGCTGCGGCGATGGCATTGGAGGAGTTTCGATTAACTGCGCGATTCCTTTCGAACACAAGCTTTCGGTTCGAGGTGGTATTGAGTGCTGTTGGTGTGTGCTTTGGTGTAGCGGCTGTTTTGTTGATTTAGGTTGCTTGTCCGTAGGTTTGAGTTGCTTAGCAGGTTTTTGTCGCTCTATTTGTGATTATTGGTGGTTCAATGATGTGTTAAGCGGCACTATTGGTTGCAGTTGTAGAGACTTGCGAAGAAGAACACTGCATTTGTCACACCGGTATTTAATGTTATTGGAGTTCAAATATTCAATGTCAGAAAATTCAATATTCACGCACGAAGAATGAAAACTATGTGAACAGTCGGCACAAGTAACTTTAGATTTATTACTGCGCTCTATCCTTTCATTACAAATTACACAATTCATGATTATTTTTAAAGTATTATTGTGAGAGAAACGTTAATTTAAATAAGTTCGCACCCCACGACCTTACGAATAAAAAACACGTCCGCTCTCAGCGACGACTCGATCCGATGATGTAATTGTTGATTTTTAATAATTTTTTTCCAAATTAAGTCAATTTTTTAGAAAATTGCCCCTCCCGACTAAACGGGGGGAATAGACGCCCCCCTCCCATACGATTTTTTTCTTGTCTTAACCAGACCTACACGCTCTAGCTTTTTGGCACACTGCTTGTGGGACACCCTGTATATGTATACATACATATGTATGTAAGAATTTAATTTTGCAAAACACAATCAGGCAAGATAACTGTAGTTTAAACATTTCTATGAGTAGGTCAGTAAACAATTGCAAATCTAATCAAATTCAGAACGATATTGAAATTGTTCATAGCATCGAAACCAATACATATTTTTTCTTAGTTTAAGACGAGACAAAGTACAAACGCAAGTCCGAAGTAATAATAGATTATACAGGAACAGGAATCCTATACTTGGAATACAACTATAGATTTTCCACTTTAGAAACATAATATTAGCACTAATAATTAGATAATAATTCGCTTAGGTCAATAACGATAAATATAACTTTGGATTAGATGATTGTCTTAGCACTAAATTAGAGGATATTAAAACAAATAGTATTCCCCTAACAAAAAAAAGGAAGTAGCGTTGAACTTAAATTTGAAAATAGTCTTATTGAAAATTTATTAAAACAAATACCTACAAAAATACAAGGAACAGGATTTTTAACTTTTGCTGTTGGCGACAGTTATTGCATACATGATTATTAAGATTGTCAAAGTTAGTAAGATAATATTTTTTCACAATTGTTTTAATAAAATAAATCGAAATACTGTAATAGAGAGAGAAAAGATTGTACATTACATCAATAAAGAACGTTCTACATCGAGAGTTTTAAAGCAATATGAATAAACTTGAATGTTAAAATTAAGAACAACTTGAACATAATGTTTTCAGCTTTATTATTTACTATATTGTATGTATATGTGTCAAATTAATAATTTATTATGTTTATAAGAAAAGTATGTAAAAAGCGATATTCTTTTAAAGAGGGGAGGTATTATGCATTCACGTGAGTGGCCTTATCATGATTACTATAGCATTCACCTGTACCTATATATAACGGATGCCGTACATTTGGCATACGTTGCACTCCAAACATTGTCTTTACATTCATTTGACTTCGGCGATCGCGAGCATCGGTTTTATGTTTCGAAAGCTTGAATAAACAAAACATCAGCGGTTCGCCCACCTATTTGGAGTGCATGATATCTTATATAAGTTAACGACACATCAGCGAGTTCGGCAACACGACACTTTGCATCAAACCATTCCACTCCCACACAATAGACCAGAACATGCCCCGGAGACATGCTGCTGACGAAGCGTCTGCTGCAACCTTACACGATCCACCTGCAGCTAAACAAAACAACATTCCATCACGTACGTGATGCTCCAAGTTAGGCATTAAGACATTTCTCTTGTTAGATTCTAAGTCAGTTGTAATAAGTTACTTGTGCTAAACAGAGGCTTCTGCTCCCGAAAATAAAAATAATTTTTTTTAAAATTAAATCGGTGAACGATTTAATTAACTGGCGCCCGAGCAGGGACCCGATAGTTACAAGTCGCTATTAAGAACAGTCATAGTGCGGTAGAGTGCGTTCTGTTCAAGTCGGGAAAAAAGGAAAAGCTAGGGCTTCGAGCAGTGTTAGTGCGGTAGAGTGTATCTGTTGGATCGGGGGGAATAACCAGTTAATGTGCGGTAAAGCGCGGCTGGAGGTGGAAAGCAAAAACCACCCCACCCCCCCTCCGAGAAAAAAACCCTAGTGAAAAGAATCCTGACAGTAGTGATTTGTGAAACTTTTGAAGAATGCTTCTTGCGGTTATGTAAGCTAGATTTTAAGTTAGATAGTTAAGTAAATTGTGTAAATCATAGACAAAATTAAGTGGACAAATTTAAACAAGATATTGATAAAGAAAAAGTAATGATATATTGAAAGAAAAGAAAGGAAAATTAAGTAAAAGAAAAATAATTCAACAATTTCTAAGTAGGGAAAGAAAACAGTGGAAAAGAAATTAAAAGTAATACCAAACTTAAGGGAAAAAAAAGAACAACTAGAATCAATTTTTTCCTTTTCAAATATGGAAAACCAAAATAATTTTTTCTTTTCCTTTGAACAAATACGAATAATAAATCATGCCAGACCTTCGTTCGGGTAAATCCATTAACATTACGGACAATCAATTGATTGATCCTGACCAAGCCTATCGCTCAAACAGACCTTCGGTGAGTCTCCACAATCCCAATGGCTCCTTCCAATCCACAACATCCCACACTGACGCGGAGCGAGAGGTTGGATCAACCCCCGCCTTGGATACACTTATTTCCTCCATAGTAAATCGAGTCCTGGAGGCAAGAACGCCTTCTCTTGTCCAAACCTGTTTCAACCCCACTCCCTATAGTTTCCATGGAACCGACCAGGTTATTGTTCGTGAACATAGGGATCGACTGGATAATATGGACAGAATTCCGGGCGTAGTCCGCTGTCTCAGACCATTCTCCGGTGATCCGGGAGAATTCAGTTCTTGGAGGAAGAGCGTGGAACGCATAATCAAGATTTACGAACCTCTGAGAGGTACGCCCAAGTACTACGGGATTTTGAGCGTTATCCGCAATAAGATCACCGGTAACGCCGATATAGCCTTGGAATCCTACAACACTCCCCTCGACTGGAAAGCCATATCGAGATGTATAGCAATGCACTATACCGACAAGAGAGATATTACCACCTTGGAGTACCAGATGGCATCTCTAGTGCAAGCAAACAGATCCGTACAAGAATACTACCAAATGGTCTACACCCATCTCTCCCTGATCTTGAACAGGATATCCTGTATGGAAGCAAGCCATGCGCCTTTTAACGCAGACCTACCGGGATAAGGCTTTGGACACATTTATTCGGGGTCTCAGAGGTGATCTGCCGCGATTGCTCGCGATATTATATCATTTGTAAGAAAACAAACAAAACATAATTTCTTGGAAATGGCTAAACAAAAAAGAACTTTAAAGTTTTCTGAACTAAACACAATATTAAATAGAGAATATAATCCGATATACGCAAATCAAAACATTTATATGAACGAACAATTAACCGCTCACTTTAAGAAGCTTCTGTGGCAAACAAAAACAAAAGCAAGGGCGGTTAATTGGAAATATGTATGGGTTAAAAATTATAAAGTTCTCACAAGAAAAGGCGAAGGAGACCGTATTATGGAAATAGAAACGTCAAGTGACATTGAAAAAATGAACTAACACTTCTCTCTCTCGCTCTTAATATCGTAAAAACACTCGTGCACAAAAGTAATAGACCACACTATGGAAACTGAACTAGGAAAAAATGAATTAAATAACATAATTTTTAAAAATCTCAAATCCAAACATGAAACGATGAAATATATAAAAAATCACTGCGGACTCTCTTGTTTATCCATAAATCTGACTTCACTAAGAACAAATTGGAATGCTTTTAGGTTGTATATAGATGAATACGTGTCTGAACTAGACGTTATTGTAATCTGCGAAACAAACATAAAACCTGGGGAAAATGAATTTTACAAAATAAATGGATTCAACGTCAGATACCATAATCGACTCGAAAAAAAGAAGGGGGTATAGCTATATTTCTCAAAGACAACATAGAGTTTGAACCAGTGCAATGTATCAGATCAACGTACGAAAATTACACTGTCAATATAAAACGTGGAAGCTTTGAGGCCTCAATTATATGTATCTACAAGACACCGAAAACAAATATTGATATTTTTATTAAGGAGTTAAGCGATCATATCAATACATTTCGACCAAATAGAAGTATGATTGTCATAGGTGATATGAATGTAAATACAAAAGACACAGGAAATACTTACGTCAATAACTACTTAGAAATGATAGCCTCAAAAGGATTACAAAACACAATATTCGCATACACACGAGTTGATATAGCGCGAAATACGAAAACGCTTATCGATCACTGCTTAGTAAGAATAAGAAACACAAACATTAAATCCGCGGTAATCGAAATTAGCATTTCAGACCATTATGCTATATACACTGGGCTCGACTTGAATAGAGAAATACAATCTAACCCAAATATAAAAGAACACCAAATTGTAAGCCAGATCGTTTCACAAAAAATCAAAAACCATAACTGGAATGAACTTAACCTATGCACAGATGTCGATATATTCTATGGCCGATTCCAAAAAATAATCAATGAAATAGTCTCGTCATCAACAGTGGTAAGAAAAAAAAGAAGCACTGAGCATAACTGGATGAACACACATCTGAAAAAAACATGCAAAGAACGAGACAGACTATACCGAAGATACAAAAAAAAACCAACAAAATGAAGACTACAAAAACGAGTTTAAAAGATTTCGAAATGAGCTTAACAAACATATCTTGAAAACAAAAGCTAACTATTTTAAGAGCTTATTTATAAGCGCAAAAAACAACCCGAAAGAAACTTGGAAACTGGTGAAATCAATCTTGGGAAAGAAATCAACAAACCTCGATGAATCACTTAAAAAAAACGTTCCGAACGAGTGTAGACTAAACACCCTGACAAACAAATTCGCCAGAGCATTGACCTCCGAAATAATAAACACCGTACACGACCAACGAACGTATCAGCATGCAGGAAATAGCATTGACAGCTCAATATATGTAGAACAAGCAACCACTACAGAAGTGATGGATATCCTAATTCATTGAAAATTGACAAATCAGCTGGAATAGATGGAATAAGACCTAAAGAACTTAAAATCAATTCTGAAATACTGGCCCCTGTGATAACAAATCTTATTAATATGAGCATAGATCAGGCGTTGGTACCAACAAATCTGAAGACATCGATTGTGCGTCCCATATACAAGAGTGGGAAGAAGGACGATGTTTTGAAATATAGGCCGATTTCAATTCTTTTAGTGGTTGACAAGGTACTTGAGGAGGTGGTAGCTAAGAGACTATCAAATTATATTGAAAAGTACTCAATTCTACAAAAGAACCAATATGGTTTCAGGAAAAACAAAAGTATAAACCGATTACTTGGGGATTTTGCAAACACACTTCACACCAATTTAGATAAAAACCACAACACAATCGTCTTATTTATTGATTTTAAGAAAACGTTCGACACCTTAAATCACCAACAAATTCTAAGGCAACTAGAGAAAATAGGGGTGCGTGGGCATTTTCTAACCTGGTTCGAAAATTACCTTTATAACAGGAAATTTAAAGTCAAGATAGCTGACCATATGAGCGATGAACAAGTTATTGAATACGGCGTCCCACAAGGCTCAAAACTGGGCCCACTACTATTTATAATATACATGAATGATCTACTATCAGTTCTGAAGCAGAGTACAGGTTATGCATATGCGGACGACACAGCAATTGTAGTCAGTCATAGAAAAGTAGAAGAAGCCATAGCTACAACGCAGAAGGAATTCAATGCGGTAATAGCATGGTGTCACGACCATGGGTTAATTATTAATGCACAAAAAACTAAGGTCATGCATATTCGACAGCCTCACATCCAGAAATCCAAAATAAAAATAAAGATACACGACGTACCATGCTTGCACCGTATTAGATGCCATGAACTCTTAAGAGACGAAGATAGTTGGTCAATATACATTGAAAACGTGTCGACGTATAAATATCTGGGTGTAACGTTGGATTATAATCTTAAATGGGGATGCCACATAGACGCGCTATGCAAAAAGCTAAGACAAGCGACATTTGCTCTTGCACATTTAAGATACCATTGCCCACCAACGGTTCTCCGACAATGCTACTTTGGTTTGGTTGAAGCACATCTAAGGTATGGAACATTAGCCTGGGGAAGAGCAAAACAAATGCAACCTCTACAAAGACTGCAAACACGAATTCACAAAATGCTACATCAAGAGACATGGGTACAACAACACGAGGGACAACAGATCACGAAAGACAAGAAAATGCTAAATATCTCACAAATTTATAAATTAGTGATATTAACTAATTTTTACAACGATAACACCGGACTAACACCAACACAACAGGCGTTTAACACTAGAAGGCGAGAACAGCTGCGATATACCATCCCGAGGTCATGGAACGACTACGGCAGAAGAAGATACATCGTAACGATACCGACGACATTAAACGAACTTTCGAATGAAATTCGCAACCTAAATAAATAGCAACTATTAAAAAAAGCGAAAGATTTTTATTTAAGTTCAGAACAATGAGTGATTGTGGAATAAATTAAAATAATAACAATTGCAATTATAACAATATCCATCTGGTATCCATCTGGACAACAAACTGACATTTGGAACACATATCAGAAATACACTGAATAAGGTTGCGATCGCAATCAAATTATTGTATCCCTTTATAAATAGAAACTCGAAACTCTCAACAGCAAACAAAATAATCATATATAAAGTTATCTTTCAAGCAATTTTGCTTTACGGATGCCAGGTTTGGGGAAATTGTGCCAGGTGTCATATAAAAAAAATACAAGTATCACAGAATAAAATACTTAAAATGATGCTCAATCTACCTTGGCATCACTCGACGGCAGATATTCATAAAAAAGCGAATGTTGAATTGATACTCGTAAGGATAAGAAAATTATATCAACATTTTTGTGATCGCTGTGTTTTGGCGGAAAATCCCCTTGTGATTAACCTTATTTCCAACGACAATTAAAAAAAAATAATAATAATAAAAAAAAAAGATAAATTGATTGTTATTCAATTACCCATGTACTTTATTTATTTATTATTTATTTATTTATTTATTTATTTATTTATTTATTTATTTATTTATTTATTTATTTATTTATTATTTATTTATTTATTATTTATTATTTATTATTTATTATTTAACGCTTGCAGTGACGATAGAAAATCGGAATTTATTTTCTTCAAGTTTATTATTTCCTCATATAGTAATTGCATAGTTACAGGGTCGTTGTGATGTGGCTGCGGCGATGGCATTGGAGGAGTTTCGATTAACTGCGCGATTCCTTTCGAACACAAGCTTTCGGTTCGAGGTGGTATTGAGTGCTGTTGGTGTGTGCTTTGGTGTAGCGGCTGTTTTGTTGATTTAGGTTGCTTGTCCGTAGGTTTGAGTTGCTTAGCAGGTTTTTGTCGCTCTATTTGTGATTATTGGTGGTTCAATGATGTGTTAAGCGGCACTATTGGTTGCAGTTGTAGAGACTTGCGAAGAAGAACACTGCATTTGTCACACCGGTATTTAATGTTATTGGAGTTCAAATATTCAATGTCAGAAAATTCAATATTCACGCACGAAGAATGAAAACTATGTGAACAGTCGGCACAAGTAACTTTAGATTTATTACTGCGCTCTATCCTTTCATTACAAATTACACAATTCATGATTATTTTTAAAGTATTATTGTGAGAGAAACGTTAATTTAAATAAGTTCGCACCCCACGACCTTACGAATAAAAAACACGTCCGCTCTCAGCGACGACTCGATCCGATGATGTAATTGTTGATTTTTAATAATTTTTTTCCAAATTAAGTCAATTTTTTAGAAAATTGCCCCTCCCGACTAAACGGGGGGAATAGACGCCCCCCTCCCATACGATTTTTTTCTTGTCTTAACCAGACCTACACGCTCTAGCTTTTTGGCACACTGCTTGTGGGACACCCTGTATATGTATACATACATATGTATGTAAGAATTTAATTTTGCAAAACACAATCAGGCAAGATAACTGTAGTTTAAACATTTCTATGAGTAGGTCAGTAAACAATTGCAAATCTAATCAAATTCAGAACGATATTGAAATTGTTCATAGCATCGAAACCAATACATATTTTTTCTTAGTTTAAGACGAGACAAAGTACAAACGCAAGTCCGAAGTAATAATAGATTATACAGGAACAGGAATCCTATACTTGGAATACAACTATAGATTTTCCACTTTAGAAACATAATATTAGCACTAATAATTAGATAATAATTCGCTTAGGTCAATAACGATAAATATAACTTTGGATTAGATGATTGTCTTAGCACTAAATTAGAGGATATTAAAACAAATAGTATTCCCCTAACAAAAAAAAGGAAGTAGCGTTGAACTTAAATTTGAAAATAGTCTTATTGAAAATTTATTAAAACAAATACCTACAAAAATACAAGGAACAGGATTTTTAACTTTTGCTGTTGGCGACAGTTATTGCATACATGATTATTAAGATTGTCAAAGTTAGTAAGATAATATTTTTTCACAATTGTTTTAATAAAATAAATCGAAATACTGTAATAGAGAGAGAAAAGATTGTACATTACATCAATAAAGAACGTTCTACATCGAGAGTTTTAAAGCAATATGAATAAACTTGAATGTTAAAATTAAGAACAACTTGAACATAATGTTTTCAGCTTTATTATTTACTATATTGTATGTATATGTGTCAAATTAATAATTTATTATGTTTATAAGAAAAGTATGTAAAAAGCGATATTCTTTTAAAGAGGGGAGGTATTATGCATTCACGTGAGTGGCCTTATCATGATTACTATAGCATTCACCTGTACCTATATATAACGGATGCCGTACATTTGGCATACGTTGCACTCCAAACATTGTCTTTACATTCATTTGACTTCGGCGATCGCGAGCATCGGTTTTATGTTTCGAAAGCTTGAATAAACAAAACATCAGCGGTTCGCCCACCTATTTGGAGTGCATGATATCTTATATAAGTTAACGACACATCAGCGAGTTCGGCAACACGACACTTTGCATCAAACCATTCCACTCCCACACAATAGACCAGAACATGCCCCGGAGACATGCTGCTGACGAAGCGTCTGCTGCAACCTTACACGATCCACCTGCAGCTAAACAAAACAACATTCCATCACGTACGTGATGCTCCAAGTTAGGCATTAAGACATTTCTCTTGTTAGATTCTAAGTCAGTTGTAATAAGTTACTTGTGCTAAACAGAGGCTTCTGCTCCCGAAAATAAAAATAATTTTTTTTAAAATTAAATCGGTGAACGATTTAATTAACTGGCGCCCGAGCAGGGACCCGATAGTTACAAGTCGCTATTAAGAACAGTCATAGTGCGGTAGAGTGCGTTCTGTTCAAGTCGGGAAAAAAGGAAAAGCTAGGGCTTCGAGCAGTGTTAGTGCGGTAGAGTGTATCTGTTGGATCGGGGGGAATAACCAGTTAATGTGCGGTAAAGCGCGGCTGGAGGTGGAAAGCAAAAACCACCCCACCCCCCCTCCGAGAAAAAAACCCTAGTGAAAAGAATCCTGACAGTAGTGATTTGTGAAACTTTTGAAGAATGCTTCTTGCGGTTATGTAAGCTAGATTTTAAGTTAGATAGTTAAGTAAATTGTGTAAATCATAGACAAAATTAAGTGGACAAATTTAAACAAGATATTGATAAAGAAAAAGTAATGATATATTGAAAGAAAAGAAAGGAAAATTAAGTAAAAGAAAAATAATTCAACAATTTCTAAGTAGGGAAAGAAAACAGTGGAAAAGAAATTAAAAGTAATACCAAACTTAAGGGAAAAAAAAGAACAACTAGAATCAATTTTTTCCTTTTCAAATATGGAAAACCAAAATAATTTTTTCTTTTCCTTTGAACAAATACGAATAATAAATCATGCCAGACCTTCGTTCGGGTAAATCCATTAACATTACGGACAATCAATTGATTGATCCTGACCAAGCCTATCGCTCAAACAGACCTTCGGTGAGTCTCCACAATCCCAATGGCTCCTTCCAATCCACAACATCCCACACTGACGCGGAGCGAGAGGTTGGATCAACCCCCGCCTTGGATACACTTATTTCCTCCATAGTAAATCGAGTCCTGGAGGCAAGAACGCCTTCTCTTGTCCAAACCTGTTTCAACCCCACTCCCTATAGTTTCCATGGAACCGACCAGGTTATTGTTCGTGAACATAGGGATCGACTGGATAATATGGACAGAATTCCGGGCGTAGTCCGCTGTCTCAGACCATTCTCCGGTGATCCGGGAGAATTCAGTTCTTGGAGGAAGAGCGTGGAACGCATAATCAAGATTTACGAACCTCTGAGAGGTACGCCCAAGTACTACGGGATTTTGAGCGTTATCCGCAATAAGATCACCGGTAACGCCGATATAGCCTTGGAATCCTACAACACTCCCCTCGACTGGAAAGCCATATCGAGATGTATAGCAATGCACTATACCGACAAGAGAGATATTACCACCTTGGAGTACCAGATGGCATCTCTAGTGCAAGCAAACAGATCCGTACAAGAATACTACCAAATGGTCTACACCCATCTCTCCCTGATCTTGAACAGGATATCCTGTATGGAAGCAAGCCATGCGCCTTTTAACGCAGACCTACCGGGATAAGGCTTTGGACACATTTATTCGGGGTCTCAGAGGTGATCTGCCGCGATTGCTCGCGATATTATATCATTTGTAAGAAAACAAACAAAACATAATTTCTTGGAAATGGCTAAACAAAAAAGAACTTTAAAGTTTTCTGAACTAAACACAATATTAAATAGAGAATATAATCCGATATACGCAAATCAAAACATTTATATGAACGAACAATTAACCGCTCACTTTAAGAAGCTTCTGTGGCAAACAAAAACAAAAGCAAGGGCGGTTAATTGGAAATATGTATGGGTTAAAAATTATAAAGTTCTC